>CM076576.1:578367334-578608360 GCA_034641835.2 Pinus albicaulis | reverse complement strand
CAAGGAGATGTCTCAAGGGCAAATAAAGCTCACGTTCAGAGGGATGCATTGATGATTTTTTCAAGGCATGACAATGTCCACAGGTCACAGAATGGGTCCTCCATTGTGCGGGATGGGGAATGGTAAGGACGGTGACAAATTACTGTGTAACAGCTGGCCAAAATTGTTCAGAGGAAATCCAACACTGTGAAATCCAGAGCAGAAGTAAAGAGGGGATTCGGTTGTTGGCCATCCAACAACTTCAATCCTTTTGCATAGAGAGAGAGACCTTGCACCAAGAAGTTAGAAGGTAAAAAACATCCTTTCATCGAGTTTTATAACTCCATACTTATAAGGGCCCTTTGGCAGGAGTGTAAACGTAGTATCTTTCTTCCTAACAACAAGCAATAAGAGGGGACCTTGATGCCACCATTAGTATTATTGTTGTGTTTGAATCTTTTTAAGCTTTCGTGTTTATGTTTCTTTTAGTTTTTTTTTCTCTCTATACATGCATACTATATCATGATTTAGTGTGTTTAATGTTTTATAGCATGTTCACTAACCTGCTAACTTTTTTGTTTATCTTCCTGTGACCAACGCTTAGAGGCAACAACCACTCCTCCTAACAATTGTGGATTGGTATACTTGTACACCAAAACCACAAAAACATGTCTCTTTCATCATGTTAAAGTAATTTTACTGATATTTATTTGAATTAAGCTTTTAAATTTCCATAGTAATTATATAATATCCATTTCTTATTAAATGAGTAAGATATTATGATTATACTCAATGTGTTTAAATGGAGTAGGAATTACAATAATGAGATTAACCTTTTTCTTTGGAATAATTAATTATCTATGACCTAAAATAAATTATGTTCTTTACGCAAAAAATCCACATATGCTCTAACACCATTTTTAATTTCTTAAATCTAATATCAAAAAATACATCATAAAATGCATAATTTTAATTACAAGAAAAAAAAACTAGTTGTGAAAAAAACATGCACTAGAAATTGTAACACAAAAATATTGAAGAGAGAATAAAATATCAATATTTAGACTTAGAGATTGAAATATAAATTTAAATTAAATTGTATTACATTACTTAACATTAGTACAATTAAATAGAACTTTATATAGAAAAGATCAATTTAAAAAAATCTACCATCTTAATGAGAATTCTAACCTTAATATGAGAACTCTACACCAGAAAACCTTTATTTTTACGTACAAAACATAAAAATCAACCCCAAAACAAAAATTTCCATATAATATAAAGCATGTTTTTCTTCTTTCAGGGGTTTAAAGTATATCATTTTTCAAAAAGTAGAATAAAATGCCAATTAAAATCCTGAAAAATTAACACTAGAAGTGATCCCACAAATAACACAAATTTTAGTTTCAAAGTTCAACTTACTAACTAATTGACATAAGATAACATTAAATATGGGGACCCTGACAAATAATAAAGAATAAAACTAATTATTATATTTGGAAATGGTCTCACACGAAATTATTTAGTTATAATTTGAAAAGGGTAAAAAGAAAAATAAAAAAGAAGAAAAAACTTATTATATTTATATGAAAAAAGTGTTATATATATATATGTAACGCCCACGTAAACTATAGTTTTTACCATGATTTACAAAAACAGTTGAATCAAGAATCGGTTAAAAAGATGAACGAATTCTTGATTCATTTGAAAACTGGAACGAATTCTTGATTCATTGGAAAACTGATTTAGTGTGGGCTAGGTTTTGCTTGAAAGGATGCTCTGTTGCATTTTATTGTGCTTCGCAGAGTTTTATTATGATCATTTTTTATTTGATCAGACTATTTTGAGGACGCTCCGGGGATTTTCTTATCTTCGATTTTGAGTAGGCTCTGCTGGATTTTGAAAACACTCCATTTGATTACTGATTATTGTTCTGGATGCTCTGTTGGATGACTACAGCTCTCAGTTGGATTTTCTTTCATTTCAAACTAAAGCTCTGCATGCAAATCTGGACTAACATCTGTCGTGGAGCTTAAAGGTTTGGAATACCTTCACGCAACCACTAGTATATTCTGTTCTAGTTTGCTGACGACCACAGAACTATTGCTGTGGGTTTACTTGCTTCTTTTTGGCCTCGTGGTCTGCCCAATACCAGTTTCCATTGCACTTAAATAGTTATGTACAAGCCGTGGCTTAAATCTTGAATGGTAAAGTGATTGAAGTAATGTTTGCTATTGTTTTCTTCTTTGATATTAGTCGAATGAATAAGAGCATTACACTAAACTAAATCAAGGTTTATATTTAACATGGTGTGGGCGTATATATATATATATATATATATATATATATATATATATATATTATGAAATTTCAAATTCACATTGTCTTATGTAAAATACACGTTGGCATGGTTGTTAACCAAAGCTCGTGGAGTGATATTTCAACGTTTATATCTAACATGGTGTGGGGATATATGTATATCTTATGAAATTACAGACTATATGGCATTCACAATGTCATATATTTAAAAATACTTTGGCATGGTTGTTAGTGTATGGTGACCAAACCAAGGAACGGTATTGAAGTCCGGGGTTGCACCCGTGACCTCAAACACACTACAAAGTGCCTCCACCATTGGGACTGCCAAGATAAGTATCTTGGCTAATTTTCATTATATAATCTTTTGTTGTGAGAAGAAAGATATAAATAAAGATTATATATCATATAGTTTTCTGCAAAAAGATTATTAGAAAATAGAAATACTAATGATCTTTCTTATATTTCTTGAGATAAGTTACATATACCAAGAAAATGGTATTTTATTAGTTTATTGGGATTTTATCAAAACAAATTTACTGTTGACTATTTTCCTGAGAATGTATTTATCTTGGGAGTAGAAGATAAGTCCATTGCGTTAATTCCTTCGCAAGGGTTTGCAAAGGTTACATGTTAACTTTGTTTTAAAAGGTCTATCTAGCTCTTACGCCCAAAGTAAGGGTTAGTTATGGTACTTATTTTTAAAAGAGATCTTCTTGATTAGATTAAAGAGGGTAACTCTTTAATAAAAATATTTACATAATATTGTATAAGCAAGAAAATAGAAGATGAATGCTCTTATTTTAAAAAGAGATTTGTGTACTCATTTAATTTATGAAGTGATAACAAGTCCAAAGTATTTTTTCTTAATAGATTTAAGAGAGTGACTCTGGAAATATCTTCATGTGTGATGAAGAAGAAAAGAGAAGTTTTCTCATATTAATAAATAAATCCATGGATAGTTTCATAAAACCATGGGTAGATTACCATGATTATTTTATATTATCATGATTATGATGTTAATTCCCTTTGGAAAAAGATCATGCATATACATGCAATATATGTATTAACTTTTATTGAAGAAGAATATACTTTTTTTTGTATGTAGAAAGATAGCTTGTAGTATTAAAACTACATTGAATATGATTATTAGTATAATCTTGTAAATGAGACATATATTTATATTCTTAATTGCATATTTCACCTGTTTACATGTACTAACGTGGGTCCAACACGTTTCTATGGAAGACTCCCATGAAGAGGTTATGTGCTTAGATTGTTAAGCAATCTTCAAGGAAAGTCTTTTGGAGGCAGGTATGCATTCACATGCATCGACAGTTGTTATGTTAACTTGCCTTCATACACTAAAAATTGTCAACTTAGGTTATGTACTATTGTGTATGTAAATCACATGCATAAATATCTTAGCTGATGTATCAGTTTATTTTAAATAAAACTTGGGAGATGTAGCCATTGACTTGCAGGAATGTGTGCTTATTCGACATAAGCATTAGTTATTGTGATGACCTATAACCAACACATATGAGGTATGTGTTATTAAAGAGAGAATGACAAATTAATTTACTTGCTTGTCATGATTATACATGAGTAGATGGAGAAACTACTATAGCGATTGATTAATACTTTATGAATCTTGGTATCATTTTATGTTGAAGGCATCATAGCAGGGAATGATGGTGACATGTACAAAAGAATATTATGCTTGTCATGTACAAAGGAAAATTATGCTTTTCATGATGGCAGGTAAATGATTAATGTTCATGCAGATGAGTGCAATTTTTAGGAAGGTCCAATGTACGATGGTCCATTGCAGGTACATCCGTGCCACCAAGATGTGAGGATATGAGGACCAGAGGGTAAATGGTATCATATTTATTGTAATGGCTTTAAGCTAGAAATTACATATTTCCTTGTAAGATTATATAAACGATGGTTAAGGTATGGTCTCCCTTATAAGCCATTGAGTGATGGGCTGAACACCCTCACGAGCGTTTAATAATAAAATTAAACGTTTGCTGGTTTTCACCCTATGGGGTTTCCAGGGTATATTGGTGTTCAATGATGTGATTTAATTATTATGTCAAGATGATGATGTTGATTCCTTTTTTGTTATGTTGATTCCTTTCATGTTATGATGATCATAATGGCAATTATGTGATGACTATATGAGTAATGAGATGAATGGATGGTTACATCATATAGTATTAAGTTAATATACTGTAATGGAGGTTGTGAAGGGTTAAGGAGTTTACTATTCTTATTTATAAAATTACACTGTGAACTGTTAAACATTTTATGTAATGATGAGTAACTTTTATAGAAAATTTTTAACTCCTTACATTTCCCTGTGAAGTTAATGGTGTATGTTACAAGTGGTATCAGAGCTAAAGGTTGCAACACTAGCACCTTTGGGAGTTAGCAAAAAAAAATTGAGGGATTCGAGATGAAATTCGCTTATGTGAAGGACGACATCACATCTCTAATCCAGGTTGAACAAAGAGTTTCAAGAGATAAGTATTATTATCTTTCTTTCCTTGAAACAGTAGTTATTGCATTATGGAAAATACACTGCTTACAAAGTAAATACCTGTTGAGTTAGAATTTCTTTAAAAAAAAGGATATGTATTTTCCATGTGCGTAAAACTTCTATTGTTGTGTTGAAATTTCCTTGAAAGGAGTTGGGAATTTGGTTTATTGAAAAAGAAACATGTGTGTGCTTGAAAATTTAACTAATATACATTTGAATTTTTCTGGGAGAGAAATATTGAAATAATTATGGCATATGAATCTTGCAAAGAGACAAATATAGAGTAAAATGTGGTTTTACTTAATATGCAAGATTGTGCTAGTTCTTTTGGAAAGTAATAAAGCATTGATAATATGATAATCTTTTAGAAAGATATACCATGGTAAAAGACCAAACTACTATGCTAATTTTGCTGATAAGAACCCATGTGAGTTCTTGCAAAGATTACTAGTATGTATCTTGAAAGGTGTGAGCAGTAGTAAAACATAAATAAGTAAACTTGCTTGCCTTTATATATATCTTATTTAAGAAAAGATGAGAAGCTTGTTTTTCTTTAAAAGGGACTACGTACTTGTGTGTTAAGTGAAAAGGAATCCAAGTTATTTTCTTGAAAATAAATATAGGCTAAAGAGGATAACCTTTTGAATATACTACATTGCTAGATGGATTATGTCAACTTCTTGATTTAGGTTAATTTAACCTTGTTAGTGTTGCATGGTTTTTATGCATAAAAGAGGCTATCTATGGTAAATTCTTGGAAGCAAAGCATGAGCAACTTGCATGTAGAATCATAGAGGAACAAGGTTCTTTGCATGCAATAGTAGTATTAGATTTCATCGGAAAGAACATAAGTCTATATGTGGAAATGATAACATGTTTTGTTATGATACTTTAGAAAAGATTCTTTAGCAAAGAAGATGAATTACATGTACAAAAACTAAAGTAATGTTCTTGTTTCCTTGAAATATATACATGGCTAATGTGGGTATAATATTTCGAGAATAAGGTATGTATTCTTATGTTTTATTCCATTAGTTCTATGGAAAAGAAACCATGTTTTGCATGCCTATTATGTTATGTGTCCTCGAAGAGGAATCATGAGTTTGCCTACTCGATTATGTTAAGTACTCTGTTGGGAAATTAAGATTAGAATCTTTATGCATTGTATGCATAGGAACGATAGCCAATGTGTTAGCTTTATTATATTTGCATGTTCCAAAGGCAAAAGCTGAAGTGGTGGTTCTTCTGTAAAAGTTTAAGTAAAGTGAATGCACATTGTGTCATTTTCCATTAAAGGAATTTCTAAACAAATATAGTGATTTATCTGGTACGAATGTGTGCGTGTGTGAAAAATGTCAAAATAATATGGGAGTTATTTGACATGAATTGATAATTAGTTACTCACACTAATGCAGATACGTTAGAAGAAAGCATGTTGTGATATTGTATTCACATCTCATATATGCACATGAATAGGTGTTAAAGGATAATTCAAAGATTGATTATTTGTTGATTAAGGTTTTATCTAATCATGCTATAAAATCTTATCAATGTTGCTAAAAGAAAACATTGTTGTAGAGGAGTAATGCGAATTTCCTGATGGGGATGAGTATTGCAGTAGAATGAAATAAAGATAAGTATTTTATTTTATTTTATTTTAAGAAGTCTATGCATATGCATGTTGATTATTTTAAAATGGATTGTTATATACATGGCATTGCATGAGATTAGCTTCCATTTAAGAGAATTCTTAAAAGAGTACATGCTATTATAATATACTTTTTTCTGCATAAGAATATGCATATGAGATTAATATGTGTATTATGCTTTATTTCTTTAGGTAAGAAAGTATAAAAGCATGAAATAAAAATAGTTACTTTTCATTTGAGCTTGAAAAGAAGCAATTGTTTTTGCATGTAATAAAATTTCTAAGTTACCATTGACTACTTTAAAAGAGATGAATGTGTATAGTGATGGTGTGTGAAACTAATGCATGAATTCAAAAGATGAAGAAATTCCTACTATAATATGATAGAATGTTAAAATTAAATTGAATGAAGTGTCTTAATGGATCAAGTTGTGAAACTTCACTAAAAGACTTGTTGACTGACCAGTTTTTGCATGAGACATCATGACTGCATTAAGATCATAATAGCATGGAATGACTAGTGACACGTGTCATGAATGCATTAAAATTATTAATATCATTGACTAGTTATGAATGAATAACTAATGAAAGTTATATGCACAAATCGATTTTGACTAAAGCTATTTGAAAGTTGTGAACAAGTGATTATGATAATTACTTCGTATGTCAGTCTGTTGGAATAGAACATTATGAGAATTGGAAATGTTTGCATAAGATAATATGTGCTTGAGAAATACATATTTACGATTTACATTGTTTCTTATAGTAAGCATGGGTAGCTTAATAGAAACATCTGTGAAAATAAAATATCGCAAACATTGCAATGTGAATTGCAACAGTAAACATTAAAGTATCATGTTTTAATGTACAACACATGTATGTTACTTCCAGGGAGGAAGTTGTGATAGCTTCATTAAAGCTAACTAGTATTAAATAGCTAAAGACAATTTGTTTAATTTTCTTTTATCTGATAAGAAAAACTTAAATCATCACTGTTGATAAAGAAAATTATTTAATTTGTTGGAAATAATTAATGAGAGAAAATATTTCTAAGCTGATGGTAAAATTTTTTCCAGGAATAGGAAGTGGTTGGGGACAGTTGGAAAGACAGTTACCTACTCCTCTGAGGATAAGCTGGATCCCTGGGGAGGAGTAGGCATTCTGTGAAATTGGTAAAGGGGAGGTATTTTCTCGAGCTGGTTGGGACCAGTTGAAAATATCTTCCAGCAACCCTTGTAAATCCAAAAACATCTGAGTATGACTGGAATTGGAGAATTGGACCAGATTGTCCCGAATTTCTCTTCCAGGCTTTTCTGAGTGTGACTAGATTGGCCATCTCGATGTCACAGCAGAAGAATCCACTGTTGACCCGTGACACTGTCTAGATTCTAGAGCTAGGGGGCAAGTGGAGGACGTAATAACCTCACTTGGTGGTTGGGAGGACCACAGCATGAAAGACTAAATTTCCAAAAAAGTATAAAGACATTTTAGTGTGGAAAGATTAACTGTCTGGATGTGGAAAAAATGACTCAATCCTATGGATTAGGAGGAGCATTTTGTTTACCATTGCAGTTCTCATAGTGGAACAAGTTAAGTAAAAGTTGTGATTATATTAAAATGAATTATTGAATGTATAAGTTCATTTATTTTATGACTAATTTGTTTGAATGTCTTAGCAGAGGCTAGGATATGACCATGGTGCATTGATTGACCATTGGTATGATGAAGAGAGCTAGGTGCTCTTTGAGTACTTTTTGAAGTACTCTGTGGATGTCTTTAGCAAGAGCTAAGACTGTGTGCACATGATGCATTGATGAGAGGGTTGGTTCTCTCTGAGTACTTATGGAAGTACTTTGATTAAAACATCTCTTTATATTGCAATAATGTTTGGTAGTTGCAAGTATTTTTAATTTTGAAAACTATGTGACTAATGTGATTGAATGGTTAGTCATACATTACAGGCTCTTTCAAGGAAGTGTTGATGGGTGTTCAACCATTCTATGAGAGCTTGCGTAAAAGCCATCATTTCTTTCAATAGTAATTGGTTGGTAAGTTCATATAGAGATTTTTCTATACTTTTGTGAATTGAATAACGGATAAGCAGTAGAAATGGAAATGAAATTTTCTTTGTGCTATACATGCTTATGGATATGGATAAAAACATTATTGTTTCAATTAATGGCATTTAAGGAAACGAAAGTGTCTCATTGCCAAGGGAAAAAAGCCCCTTTGGATTGCTTATATTATTATATCATGAATATAAGTTTAATTTCAGTGAGAGAAGCACACCGAGGATGGTGTTTTCTTAAGGGGGGGAGTATGTAACACCCACATAAACTACAGTTTTTACCATGATTTACAAAAACAGTTGAATCAAGAATTGGTTAAAAAGATGAACGAATTCTTGATTCATTTGAAAACTGGAATGAATTCTTGATTCATTGGAAAACTGATTTAGTGTGGGCTAGGTTTTGCTTGAAAGGATACTCTGTTGCATTTTAGTGTGCTTCGCAAAGTTTTCTTATGATAGTTTTTTATTTGATCAGACTATTTTGAGGACGCTCTAGGGATTTTCTTATCTTCGATTTTGAGTAGGCTCTGCTGGATTTTGAAAACACTCCGTTCGATTACTGATTATTGTTCTGGATGCTCTGTTGGATGACTACGGATCTCAGTTGAATTTTATTCCATTTCAAACTAAAGCTCTGCACGCAAATCTGGACTAACATCTGTCGTGGAGCTTAAAGGTTTGGAATACCTTCATGCAACCACTAGTATATTCTGTTCTAGTTCGCTGACGACCACAGAACTATTGCTGTGGGTTTACTTGCTTCTTTCTGGCCTCGTGGTCTACCCAATACCAGTTTCCATTGCACATAAATAGTTATGTACAAGCCGTGGCTTAAATCTTGAATGGTAAAGTGATTGAAGTAATGTTTGCTATTGTTTTCTTCTTTGATATTAGTTGACTGAATAAGAGCATCACACTAAACCAAATCAAGGTTTATATCTAACATGGTGTGGGCGTATATATATATATATTATGAAATTTCAAATTCACATTGTCTTATGTTAAATACACGTTGGCATGGTTGTTAACCAAAGCTCGTGGAGTGATATTTCAACGTTTATATCTAACATGGTGTGGGGATATATGTATATCTTATGAAATTACAAACTATATGGCATTCACAATGTCATATATTTAAGAATACGTTGGCATGGTTGTTAGCGTATGGTGACCAAACCAAGGAACAGTATTGAAGTCCGAGGTTGCACCCGTGACCTCAAACACACTACAAAGTGCCTCCACCATTGGGACTGCCAAGATAAGTATCTTGGCTAATTTTCATTATATAATCTTTTGTTGTGAGAAGAAAGATATAAATAAAGATTATATATCATATAGTTTTCTACAAAAAGATTATTAGAAAATAGAAATACTAACGATCTTTCTTATATTTCTTGAGATAAGTTACATATACCAAGAAAATGGTATTTTATTAGTTTATTGGGATTTTATCGAAAAAAATTTACTGTTGACTATTTTCCTGAGAATGTATGTATCTTGGAAGTAGAAGATAAGTCCATTGCGTTAATTCCTTCGCAAGGGTTTGCAAAGGTTACATGTTAACTTTGTTTTAAAAGGTCTATCTAGCTCTTACGCCCAAAGTAAGGGTTAGTTATGGTACTTATTTTTAAAAGAGATCTTCTTGATTAGATTAAAGAGGGTAACTCTTTAATAAAAATATTTACATAATATTGTATAAGCAAGAAAATAGAAGATGAATGCTCTTATTTTAAAAAGAGATTTTTGTACTCATTTAATTTATGAAGTGATAACAAGTCCAAAGTATTTTTTCTTAATAGATTTGAGAGAGTGACTCTGGAAATATCTTCATATGTGATGAAGAAGAAAAGATAAGTTTTCTCATATTAATAAATAAATCCATGGATAGTTTCATAAAACCATGGGTAGTTTTTCCATGGTGTTGATAAATATTAATTGTTTCATAAAACCATGGGTAGATTACCATGATTATTTTATATTATCATGATTATGATGTTAATTCCCTTTGGAAAAAGATCATGCATATACATGCAATATATGTATTAACTTTTATTGAAGAAGAATATACTTTTTTTTGTATGTAGAAAGATAGCTTGTAGTATTAAAACTACATTGAATATGATTATTAGTATAATCTTGTAAATGAGACATATATTTATATTCTTAATTGCATATTTTTACATATGTTCACATGCTTACTAGCATTGATATTTTCTCTGGAAGACTCATGAAGGAGGTTATGTGCTTCGTTGTGTAAGCACTCCTTTAGGGAGAGTCTTTTGGAACTGGTATGCATTCACATGCATGGAAGAAACAGTTGTTATGTTAACTTGCATACCATGCACTAAAGGTAATAGCTTAAGGGTTAAAATTTTTTATTAAATGTATGTAAATCACATGCATAAATATCTTAGCTGATGTATCAGTTTATTTTAAAGAAAACTTGGGAGATGTAGCCATTGTCTTGTAGGAATGTGTGCTTATGCAACGTAAGAATTAGTTATTGTGATGACCTATAACCAGCACATATGAGGTATGTGTTATTAAAGAGGGAATGACAAAGTATTTTACTTGCTTGTCATGATTATACATGAGTAGATGGAGAAACTACTGTAGCGATTGATTAATACTTTATGAATCTTGGTATCATTTTATGTTGAAGGCATCATAGCAGGGAATGATGGTGACATGTACAAAAGAATATTATGCTTTTCATGTACAAAGAAAAATTATGCTTTTCATGATGGCAGGTAAATGATTAATGTTCATGTAGATGAGTGCAATTTGCAGGAAGGTCCAATGTACGATGGTCCATTGTAGGTACATCCATGCCACCAAGATGTGAGGATATGAAGACCAGAGGGTAAATGGTATCATATTTATTGTAATGGCTTTAAGCTAGAAATTACATATTTCCTTGTAAGATTATATAAAGAATGGTTAAGGGATGGTCTCCCTTATAATCCATTGAGTGATGGGCTGAACACCCTCACGAGCGTTTAATAATAAAATTAAACGTTTGCTGGTTTTCACCCTATGGGGTTTCCAAGGTATATTGGTGTTCAATGATGTGATTGAATTATTATGTCAAGATGATGATGTTGATTCCTTTCTTGTTATGTTGATTCCTTTCATGTTATGATGATCATAATGGAAATTATGTGATGACTATATGAGTAATGAGATGAATGGATGGTTACATCATATAGTATTAAGTTAATATACTATAATGGAGGTTGTCAAGGGTTAAGGAGTTTACTATTCTTATTTATAAAATTACACTGTGAACTGTTAAACATTCTATGTAATGATGAGTAACTTGTATAGAAAATTTTTAACTCCTTACATTTCCCTATGAAGTTAATGGTGTATGTTACAATATATATATATATATATATATATATATATATATATATATATATAATTTAGAGTAAACTAAATTTTCAATTATATTTTCAATAAATTGTTTAAATTTATTTATTTATATAACTTAAATGGTTAGTAATTGTTAATAAGCATCAAAAATTTTAATTCATGACACAATCCATAGATTTAAAATAAATATAAAACTAACGAGATATTATTATTATTAAAAAATTAATATATGAGTTTAAACATATATGTATTTAGGAAAACATGTAACAAAATTTTTAATTATGGATATTTATTTCCACTTTAATATGAATATTCACTCTTTATAAATAGACTTTGTTACAATTACGTGGCTTACTAATACCATATATCGTAAAAACATAGTTCATGTTCATTGGACAATTTTCTTTTTAAATAATTAATTTAATTAAAAGTGGAGAAAAGAAATAACTACTTTTGAGATAAATCTCAGCCTTTGATTTGTCACTACTAAAAATATTATAAAATATTGAGTAGAGGTTAAATCCCAACCATCCACTTAATAGTTATAGATAATTAAGTTAAAATTGTGAAAGTGTTATTCCAAAATAAATACACCTATAAGAATAATTAATATGTTAAATTGCATGTTTAGAAAAGTTACTTAAATTCAAATTAATTTCTCACATTTGAATTTTCCTTTCACATTAATAATGAATTTCTATTTTTACTTATGACGACAATGATGATGATGGATGGTTACCGTTCATTAAGACCAATGTCGTCTGTTAAGACCATGCTGTCTATTAAACCTTAAGAGAGGAGAAAGAATCTAATTTTTATTCTTCAAAATATTGTTTCTATGGTCAAAGAGAAGGGAAATAAGTGCTCCAAAATCGTTATAGATGGGTTGGCTTAATAGGTCAAGAAGATTGGAAGTGTGGCAGATGGTAGGGAATTGAGAGCAAATATGAGTAAGAGTTGGGCAGTCTAAAAGGAATTGATTTTCATCTTCTACCTACTTATAATCCCAAATATGATAGATTCTATCGTTCCAAGGGGTCTTGGGAATACAACACCACCCGGTGTCACTCCGAAGCTCATGGGAATTAGTTCTTATCTTAGCAATGTTAATTTTTTTCTTATTACTGGAGAACACCGAGATATAATTATGATTATCAAGGGTGGGGTTGATCACTTAATTATAGTATCTTAGCTTCCTTGGGAATAGACCACCGCCCAGTCTCACTTCGAAGCTCATGGGAAATAGTTCTTATCTTAGCGATGTTCTTTTTTTCTTATTACTGGACAGCATCGAGAGATTTTTTTCAGTATTAAGGGTGGGTTGATCACTTAATTATAGTATCTTAGCTTCCTTTTACCCTCCATCATGTGATCGTCCAACAACTTGTCCTTAAACTTGGAGGTAATAGTATTTTTGATATTATTTTTTCTTCTTATACCGGGCTCCTCCTTAATTCTCCAATGGTTGAGCCAGGACTAGGCATCCTTATCCTCCCACCCTTGAGAGAAAGGTGAGGATTTTGACTATAGTTAAAAGCAACTCATTTAAAATTTATTTTACCTTTTAAACTATTAATAAATATATGTTAGTATTTTAATATGAATAATAAAATAGAGAAAAAAATTATCAATAAAATTTATTTTATATTTTATAGAAAGCACTAATTAAATTTTGTTAAATAAAAATATTTATATCAAGTACTAATAGAAATTATTGATACTAAGTAAATGTTAAAATTCCGTGTTAAATCATTGTATATATATTTTTTAAAATATTTATATTCTTAATAAATAATATTATAATTTTTTAATTATTTTTAATTTGTTTTGAAACCGTTTTACAATTTTAAAAAAATATTTAATAAATGTCTAAAGTTTATTAATATATTTATTATAGCTTGATATATAGAATCTTCATAATTTCACATTTTTTGAAAATGCATTCATATATTAGGGGAGTCTGATTACTTAATAATGGATTGCATTTTATCACCTTTTTTTAAATTATATATATATATATATAGATTTTGCATTTATTTAATAAATTATAAAAATTAATTTTATATATAAATTTATTAATTGTATTTATTTAATAAATTATAAATATTTTACTTAAAATTGAGGTTTATAGTAATATTTATTATTATTATTATTATTATTGATTTGACAAATACGTATTTGAAACCTAATATGTTATAATAGAACAATTGTTAATTAATTTTTATTTTTATTTTTATTTTTTTTAAGTAAGAGTAAGATCTATTAATAATGAAACATATGTTACAAGGAGGCTCGGGCCTCAGTAGTGCTGGCTTTTGTCAATGCCATAATTTCATCAAAACAACAAAAATGAGAGCTGCCCACGAGGGGAAACCAGCCCATTTAGAGTTTGCAGCGCTGCCTCGAGAGAGGAAACTAGCAACAACAAGACATAAGTCAATATACCAAGCATGGAAATAAACAGATAGCAAAACTAGAGACCTAGAAGCCTGGAACCTAAACAGACCTGATAATATGAGCATCATGAGAAATTGGAGGTGGTTCTTCAACAATCAGAAATCTATACTCATCATCATCCACAAACTGGAGGCCAGTTGCGTCCTGGTTAGGTGCGACACCCTCAGACCCTACTCCTTCGTCCTGGAAACGCCTTTCCTTGTAATAGCCCGAGTTGTCGCCACTATTTGATCCAGAATTGTGCCTTGTAAAAACTTGTTGAGCTTTTACTTCTTTAGAGGGGCCAGGATGACTACTCTGGCCCTGACGCAGAATGGGTTGGCTAGGTTCAGGGGCGTCACCAGTTACCTCGCGAAAAGAGACAAAAATGGTGGCCACGACGAGTGGACAGTTGGAGGAGCACTGAAAATGAAAGTGGGCAATGGCGGGGGGCGGCGAAGAGGCAGGGGAGTGTAGCTGAGGCTGAGCCAGCATCGAAGGCTTAGAGGTAGGGTGGCGAGCAGAGGAACCGAAAAGACGGCCCCGACCACTGCAGGTATCAGGGTATCTGCCCCATGAATGCTTAAGACAAGAAGACGAAGAGATGGAAAGGGAGGAGGCTGCTGGACACGAGACTCAGCCTCTGCTGCTACCCTGCTGGCATCCCATGCAATGTCTTAAGTGTGGCATGTTAGCACAGAGGGGGTGAAAGAAACCCTGAGCAGCGGAAGAGGTAGGACTAGCTGGGAGAAGCCGGGCTGTGGAGGGAGAGATGAAGCCAAAAGAAGCCGAGAGACGCAGATGGCAGTGGGGGCTCTAAGAATGACGAAAACCTAGGAGAAACTCAATGCAACTGTTGAGACTACAACGCCTCCCAATTGACGTGTGGGAGCTTGGCTCTGTAGCCACAGGGGAGCAACCACTGCACAGAGGAGGGATTTGACTCGGCATAGAACCAACAGAAGGGAGCTGGAGCTTCACAGAGAGACCAAGAGCATAGCCAGAGAGCCGAGGAGTATGGCCAGAGAGCGGCATTATGAAGCGATGGTGTCCGCCTCGTCCAAAGCAACGGAGTAAATGCCTCGCAGGGTGACAGCGAGGAAACTTAAATGCATTTGGGCGCCAACAGTTTGGCTTGTGGGTGGCCATGTGGCCTTGCCATGCGCCGTCCCATGGACCAAACCCCGTATTATCAGTCATAAACACCCGCATCCGGGGAAGTTTTATTTTTATTATTTTACAAACTTATTTTTATTATTTTAAGAATGTGTAATGTTTTATTTTTTTTTAAATAAAAATATTTTAAATTTATAAATTTTAATTAAATAATTTGTAAAATTTTAATATTTTAAATTTTCAAAATACTAAATTCATCTATATTTGAAAACACATTTTAAAGGAGTTGTCTACCCAGGCAACGAAATAGCTCGGACGGCAGTTTTTTGCCAGAATCCGAGCAAAAAATTTCAAGAAATCAGGTAGTTGGAGTGCTTGAAATCTAGTTTTGATAGTGAAAATGGATTCAGCACTACCAAAAACCCTTAGGGCACTCAAAATATTAAAGTTTAACAACTGTAAACATGATTCTGATAAAATCTTTGCCAGATTTTTTAAAAAACTCTGCCAGATTCTGGGCCAAAACGTTGCCTGGGAAGACTACGACCATTTTAAATAAGAAAAACCTTAATCTCATTCACAACTATAATTCTTCCTCTCCATTAAAATAGACCTAATCCTGGATGGTAATGGTAGAAAAATATATTTTTAGATTTATGCTTTGAATATAAAAATGTCGTTTTCATAAGACTCTAAAACATGTAACTGAGAGAAAAACTAAAAATATTTAATCATTGTGCTATTATATATATATATATATATATATATATATATATATATATATATATATATATATATATATATATATATATATATATATAAACCAAAAAAAATTCATGTTGAAAAAAAATAGACTTAATGTTTATTAGACTTATAAATAAAACAATACAATGAAAAGAAACAGAGTTGTCTTTAGTGCGACTTTTTGGAGTTTTACATGTCGGAATCCGGTGAAACAAATTGAGGTAAAATCTTGATTTCTGTTATTTAAACTAGTTTTTTAACTATGTATGTGGATTCAGTACCCTAAAAATCCCCTAAGGCACTTGGATTGTGTAAGTTTACCCATCAAACTTCTATTTTCAATAAATTCCTGCCGGAATTTAGAAAAATTAGACCGAAAAAGACTACCGTAAAAGCTTTCAAAAATTCGCACTATAGACTACTCGAAAAGAAACTATAGTCCCATTGAAAAAACATTATATCACACAATTTTGGAAAAAAAACAAAACTTCTCTGTGTTAATGTTTTACCACTTTAAGTGTATATAAAGTACACAAGACAAAAAGCTGTCCACAGGGTCACCATCGACCTTTTTTCGAGACCCATCATTGTATAACGAGTGTCTCTACAGGTAGTCATTTTTATTTTTCAGCCCATCCACCCATAAATGCGCTGAGGCAAGAAATTCCTACCGCAGAATGATGTGTTGTTTTAATCTGACGATGGGCATTTCCTGCCTTGACGCATTTATGAGCCAATGGACTGGAAAATAAGGCTAGCCATCATCCGCCGATTTATCTGGAACATCGAGATAGATGGAAATCTATTGGTGTGAGGCACGAATGAAGTCCACTGCTTCCACTTACAATTTATGTCAATTCACAGAACATCACTGAGCGATAAAAATCCATTGTTTCTCGATTCCATCAAAATATTGAATATGACAAAACTTATTTTTCTGATTATGTGCCATTTAATACGTACTGTCCATCGTCAAATTTAAACAACTTAAAATTTAAGTGTGAGCAGTATATATGCACACAGCATTAAATGGCTAATAGCAGCAAAATAAGGCTCACCTCACGTTACAGTAACTTCAGCCAAGTGGAAAATAAATATGTCGGACAAGTCCCTTTCGTGAATTTTAAACCCTAAATATGTCTGACCGAGAGTAATCATGTGCTATCAACATCGAATTTTCCTTAAAATTGGAACACCACTAAAAAGGAGAATCCGTTTGATTTGAGTTTATCCTTTACCTTATCCTTTCCCACCCTGTACTACAAAAATAAATTATTTTTCAATTTCACAGAAAGGCTCAGAGATTCCGTAACAGTGACTTCTGCTAAGTGGATATGTATGCATTCAACTAGTAGAAATAGGCTCTTCATCCAATCGTTACATTAAGCATTCATAAATTCGACTCTATTCATATTATATATATTAATGATGATTAATGTTCGTTAAAAATAATATTGTTTATCAAATTTTAAGGGATATTTTTTAACATTATGTGATATTTTTTAACATTTTATTTTTATGATTGAAAAGGAGAAACATTTCTAGATTTGTATTATACTGATTTTTTTTTTTTTGACTATGGTCAATTTATTTTTATAAAAACATTTCCATGAGGATAAAAATGAAATTTTGAGAAAGAGAAAGAGTTCTATAGAAATAGAAGAGATGGGTTACAACAAGAAGGTTGTAAAGGAGTTGTCCAGATCTGGTAGGTACCAATGGAGCTCTAATAACCTAGAGAAAGTATAAGTTGGGCAATAGTCCTGAGGCTTAACTCTGGAAATCTTCCTGCTACCTAAGACTTGGTGCGGAGCACGAGTGGAGAAGATGACGTAATAATCGCTCTCAAGGTTGGGAGGAACCATCAATTAAGGACGTATAGGCTAGAGGAAAGTATTTACTTTTGTAATGATAAATCTCTGTGATTTGGAAGATGAAGTTTGAGTTCATTAAAAGGCTAAGATGTTAAAGAAATAGTATCCTCAGATGCATGCAGCAATATGTAGTAAATTGAGAAAACTCACACAAAACATAAAGAAATTATGTAAATTTGTAGGAGAATTCACACAAAAAATAATGCAATTATGTAAATTTGTAGGAGGCTAAATATCTTAAAATGTGTAAATAGGATTGGTGGAGTTTAACTATTATGTCGAAGTCCAATTAAATCTTTTAAAAGGAAAGAATTCATAATAACACGTTATATAAATTACAGGAAAGGAAATATCATAATATAACCCTTTTTAATGAAACATATAAGAAATGGACTTAGAATTTTAGAACAGAGCCCCATGGTGGCAAGGCCGATTTCAGGGTCTTCTGGTCACATAGCTATAACATTTAAAAAAATAGAGTCTGTAAAAAGGAATTGCATGAACAACCATACTGAGTAAATACATGTAAGGAAAAACCAAAACAAAAGATGATATATAGCTACTCATAGCCTGGCTGAACACACACGAAGTTTTCAATTGAAATATTCACACTGTGGAGATTCAAATCTCCATCTTACAAATAAAATAAAACATACAGAGTAATGATGGACATTTAAGCAGAATTATACCAAAATATCTTTATAACCCTTAACTGAAAAACTGTGCCGATAGAGTAATTGTATTCAATACACATTTTAACCATAAGGGTTACAAATTGAACAACGCAAAAACTATGCCAAAATGAAAATATAAATACATGAATTAGAAACAAGGCTAAGAGATTTTGATTGTAAAAATCCTCGTTGGGAGGGTGGCATAGTGAACACCAGAACATAACCAAAAGAAAGATTAAAATTTACATATAAGCTGGAAAGACTCTGCAAAACTCTAAAGAGTCTTAGAATAAGACTTTGCATGTAAAAAAGAGAAACCGGAAAGCTGCTCCTATGAAGACAGAGGACGTAGTCCTCAGAACTCCAGAAGAAAAAGACCATTTACAATAACCTTTAAAATAAATGGGATAAAGAGTACCTGTAAGGTCACATATCGAGACGGTCGAGAGAGGGAATGAAAAGATGATTTTCTCCACTCGGTGCGTACCTGACAAAACAACAACAGTAAGGGAAGGGTATGAGCAGTGTATTGGTAAGATATATCCATAAAGAAAACGAGACATCAAATACCCAAAATCTATTGTAGGAATAACTGGTGAAATAACACAGTACCTTCAACAAACAATGGCTATAGACTGGTAGGGTCTGAGATAGTAGTTTTAGGTTCCTCTGTCGACATGGCAGAGGAGTAGCGGGTTGGAAAAACACAACTTAGAACCTGGAATTAAATCTGAAGTAAATATAAACACGCGATGGACAAATAAGTGTCGTTATAAAGCCCTCTGAAAAGAAATCATTCCATAAATGTAAAATAGCTCACAATCAAATAGATGGAACCGTAGGAAAACAACCAACTTTCCTAGAGAAAAAAGGTAAATCCTACACAGAGAAAGTAATAAAAATTGTAGGAAATAATCGCACAAATGGAAAACCAGAGAAGCATTTCCACCAAACTGAACAAAATATTAGTGTTTTCATTTGCTATCAGCCGAACAACAAACCAGAGTGTAGAGTTTACCTCATGGAGTCTATGCGATAGTTGCAGAGCGACAACCTCCATCTCAGGGCGGCAACGAATGAGCTAGAGAAATGAGCGGGGAGAGGGTTAGTTACGCTAACCTCCCTAGCTCTAATCCTGACCGTCAACCGTCGATCATATCAAATCAATGACGAGATCAAAAGACAAGTGCTTTCTAATTGTCTCCATGACATATAGCCAGCCAATAATGATATTCCCAAAATCATGAAAGTTCCACAATGAAAATCAATTTAACAACACATATAAAATCTGGTTGTGCCAAGTTCGATGTGTAAACATTTATTCCATAGTCGAGATGTTAATGCAAAGACCTTATATGGTAAAACTTTATATGATAGCACTGTAGATTATAATAATTCCAACCTAAAGCCTTTAAATCATTACCAAGTTGCATGTTTGAACATCGGATAATGTTGAGTTGTATTAATCATATCAATTGGATAATTAAAACAACAAATTATGTATAGTTGTATGGAAAGGTATTTATAGTGAAAATAAAAATGTCTACATAGTTGATAATAATAATTCTTATGGTAAAAAAAAAATTATATGGTTATGTGATAGTTTGTGACAAGTGGTATCAGATTGTGGTTACACGTTGGGCCAGTTGGGTCACTAGAGATAACTCTAGTATTTCTTAATCTTTGTTTAAATTGTACAGAGAGAGAAAAGATATAATGACAACCAATTTGTTTTAAAGGTCTTCAACGAGGAGAGGATCCAGTCATAAAACACTAAGAATGATGGGGGAAGTTCCACCCCAGATCAATCCTGAGATTAATCCTGAAATGTGGGTTCAACTAAGTGTGGACCAACACCAGGAAACCAACAGATTGCTGGAAGAGAAAAAAAGACAAACCACCAGATTGTTGGACATGGTACAACAACTTCAAGAAGAGATGATATGGGTCTGAAGTGATAATGAAAGGATAATGAGGGAGCAAGAAATAATACTTAAGAGTCTTTCAGATAAGAAAAATCCTCCCACTACAGAGCCTAGCCCCGACAGGGACACTCATTTGGAATGGGAGCAACATCAACAAGCTTATGATAACCCAACAATGAGTCATACTCAATGAAGAAATAAAGGAAGAATGTATAATGAAGCTGAATATGGAAATGTTTCAGATCAACATGAATTGAAGAAACAAAAAGTGTAATTACAAGGCGAATTCCAGAAAATTAAGCCTCCCACTTTCGATGGGGAAGCTAAGGAAATGGCAGAGGCTTGGATAATAAACATTCTTAAATATCTCCAGGTCTATGAATACAACAACAAACTCAAGGCCCACCTGGAAATCCATCAATTACGGGAGAATGCTAAATTATGGTGGGTGGAAGTGAAAAATGTGCGTGGGATTGAGGACCAAAATGTGACCTAGGATGAATTTCAGCAATACTTTAAGGAAAAGTATCTAACAAAATGATTCTATGATGCAAAATCCCGAGAGTTTCATGATTTATAATTAGGTCAACTATCTATGGATGAATTCATTACTAAGTTTAATTCCTTATTAAGGTATGTACCATACTTAAGGGGTGAGGAAGAAAAAGTGCAGCAATTCTTGAGTAGTTTGCCTATTCACATGAAGGAGAGGAATGAATTTGTTAATCCAAAGACTATGGATGAACAATTAGGAAGGCATGGATGTGCTATCATCAGTCTAAGGAAAAGGGTGAAATTGGCCATCAAAGAAAGTGCAGAAAGGTCCCTCAAACTTTAAAAGTAGAAAATTAGGAAATTACAAAAATGTTGTGAAGAATTCAGCAAGAAAGCAATTTGGGAAAAAACTTAAAAGGTCCAAATGGACAGCTGAAGAAAGACCAAATAAGGCATCCAATAGCAAATAATTTGGTCAATCTCAGAAACAACCATTGCAGTGCTTGAGTTGTGGTGAGGCACATTACTTTAAGAATTGTCTACATTGCAGAGGAAATGAAGTGAAAACCAATCTACAAGAAGCGTCTACGGTGGAGGATGTTGCTTGAAATATACCACAGATTAATGCTACATTAGAAGATCGACAAGTGGATTTCCAGTCAACTATGATAGAATTGGAAGGTAAGTTACAATCTCAAATTGTTTCTATTTTAGTTGATCCTGGTGCAAGTTTAAGTTACATAAACCCTCGAGTAGTTGAAAATTGTAAGCTGCAAAGCCATAAATTTAAAGATCCATGGTTGGTATAATTAGCTACGGAAGCAAAAAAATGATTTAATGACACAGTCTCAAATTGTGTGTTGGAAGTAGCAACACAACAAATAACTATAGAGCTGAATATCCTTCCTTTGGGATCTTATGACATCTTATTGGGAATGGACTGGTTGGAAAGACACTAGTCCCTACTAGATTGTAAAAAGAAAATTATCTAGTTTAAGGCTGAAGATGGAACTCGTTAAGAGTTGCAAGGAATTAAGAAGCCACTACCATTGCATCCCATTACTGCATCTCAACTGAGTAAATGTATCAGAAAAGGTTGGTAGCTATATGAAATTCAGGTGGGATTTTCTAATTCGAAGGACAAGACATTAATGATGGAAAATATACCTGTTGTTCAAGAATTCAGGGACGTATTTCCTGAAAATATACCAGGTTTACCTCCAAGGCGAGATATTGATTTCACCATAAAGTTAATACTTGGAGTAGCGCCTGTATCAAGAGCACCTTACAGAATGAGTGTGCCCAAATTAACATAACTGAAAATGCAATTGCAGGAACTATTGGATAAAGGGTATATTAGGCCGAGTGTGTCCCCTTGGGGTGCACCAGTTCTGTTTGTGAAGAAGAATGATGGGACAATGCAGATGTGTATGGAATACCGACAGCTAAATAAACTAACTATAAAAAATAAATGCTCGTTGTCCCGTGTTGATGATCTTTTTGATCGGGTGAAAGGAGCAATGATATTTTCCAAAATTGACCTGATATTTGGGTATCATAAGATAGGAATTAAAGATGAAGATATATCCAAAACAACATTCCATACTACGTACGAACATTATGAATTTGTGGTGCTATCTTTTGGATTAACTAACACACTAGCAACTTTCATGAGCCTCATGCACAAAATCTTTCACCCATTTCTAGATAAATTTGTTTTAATTTTCGTTGATGATTTTTTGATTTACTCTAAAAATGTTGATGAACACAAAGAAAATTTACGTTTGGTCTTGAAAATTCTACAAGAACACCAACCCTATGCGAGATTCAGTAAATGTAATTTCTACAAAGAACAGATCCAGTATTTGGGCCATGTAATGTATGTTGAAGGGATTTCAGTGGATCCTGAAAAGATCAAAACAATTATGGAATGGAGATTTCCCAGGAACGTAGCTGACATAAATTCATTCATGGGCCTAGCTGGTTACTACTGGCGGTTCATTGAAGGGTTCTCTAAAATAGAGTTCCCTATTACCTCCTTGCAGTGAAAGGGGCGAGTCTTTAAGTGGATTGCAGAGTGTCAAATCAGTTTTGAACGACTAAAGCAATTGTTAACTACTGCCCCTATAGTAAAAGTAGAATACCTAAGTGGGAATTTTGAAGTCTACATGGATGCTTGCAAGGAAGGGGTGGGGGCAGTATTAACCCATGAGGGTAAGGTTATAACATATGAATCCAGGAAATTGAAGGATTATGAGCAGATATGCTCTACCTATGATTTAGAGTTAACAACAATAGTACATGCCCTTCAAGTATGGAGACACTACTTTTTGGGAAAAAGGTTTATACTAAGAACTGATCATAGTAGTTTGACCAGTTATTTCAAGAAATCAAATTTAAATTCCTGCCAAGTAAGATGGAATGCATTCGTAAGAGAATTTGATTTTGACATTCAACATGTGAAGGGAAAGGAAAACCGAGTTGCTGATGCTTTAAGGATAAAACAACACTGCTTTTATGAACTTTATGTTAATTAGGTTGAATCTAAGTTCCAGGAGAAAATAATGGAAGCAAGAAAGAGAGACCCTAAATATCAGTTTATGTGGCAGCAAGCAAAGGAGATCGAAAAGTAGGGCAAGACATTAGACTATGAAGTTAATGGTGAGCAAATTTTGACCTTCCGGAAAAATATATGTATTCCAAATAAGTTGAGTATAAGAGAACTAATATTGGACGAATATCACTGGAGTTCTTATGCGGGACACCTCGGATATCAAAATATGTTGATAACAATTAGAAAAGACTATTTCTGGCCTGGAATGCACAAAAATATTGCTGAATACTTGACCAAATTCTGAGAATGTTAGCAAGTTAAAGTAGAGCACAAATACCCAACCAGATTACTACAATCTATCCCTGTACCGGAATGGAAATGGGAAGTCATGTCCCTTGATTTCATCATGGGATTTCCAAAGAGTAAAAGACACAGTGACTCAATAACGGTGGTAGTATAGAGACTTAGTAAGGTGGCTCATTTCATACTTGTACAGTCAACTTACAAGACTATACAAATAGCTTACATCTTCATGAGAGAAGTATTCAGGCTACACGGTATTCCAAGAATCGTCATCTCCAATAGAGATGTGAAGTTTACATTAACCTTATGGAAGGCACTGTTTACTAGTTTGGGAACTCAAATCCAATTCAACACTGCTTACCACCCTCAAATTGATGGATAGACCTAGAGGGTGAATCAAATACAAGAAGCCATGTTGCGCATGTGTGTGATGTAGCAACCCACAAAATGGGAGGAATATTTACATCCGGTTGAATTTTCATATAATAATGGGTATTACGAATCTCTTAAGATGAGCCCTTTCGAAGCATTATAAGGAAGGCAATGCCAGACTCCTATGAATTAGAGTAGTCTGGAAACTAGATTGATGTTAGGGCTAGATATGTTTGATGAAATGGAACAGGAAGTGAAAAATATTAGACATAATTTGAAAGAAACTCAAGACAGGAAAAAGTTATACACAACTCAGAAAAGAACTTTATGGGAATTTGTAGTGGGTGATCATGTGTATGTGAGAATTAAACCAAAGAAAAGCACTTTGATATGGAACTCTTGTGCCAAGTTGGCTCCAAGATATTGTGGGCCATTCCAGATTTTGGAATGGATAGGGCCGGTGGCTTATTTATTGGCCCTACATAGTCATATTTTGGTACATAATGTGTTCCATGTATCTTTATTGAAGTGATACATACATGATCCCAAATGTGTGATACACTGGCAGCGCGTACATGTAAGTTGTGTTTACATTATGGTTTACAATAGAGAGGGGACTTCATTAAAATAATTGTGAATTTGTTGATTGCAAGTCGAACTAGACGGTGAAGTTCTGGTAGAACCTCTTCATATCCTCGATCAGAGATAAATAATTCCCTAGAGGCGAGTCATCCCCCAATTTAAAGTGCAGTCGAAGCACTTTGGCCTGGAGGAGGCTAACTGAGAGGATGAAAATTCTATTCGAGAAATATACCCTGAATTATTTTCATGATGAAATAACACTCAGGACAGTGTTTGCCTTAAGAGGGGGTAGTTGTAACACCCTAATTTATTTTCTAAGTATGGTCAATTTACTTTTATAAAAACATTTTAATTATTAACGAATTATTTGACTATTCATTAGTGAGACTGAAATGTTATATTTTCGGAAAAGAAAATAAATAATATGAATAATTACTCTAAATGATGACTTTAATTGAATGGTAAAAAGAATTTCAAAGATGCAGGGTAAAAAGTTTAAAGGCAGTTTCTGGTAGTTACCTTCCCCATGAGGATAAAAAGGGAATCCTGAGAAGGGGAAGGGGTTATGCAGAAATAGAAGAGATGGGTTACAACAAGAAGGTGTTGGAAATACTAAGAGGGGGGGTGAATCAATATTTCTTTCAATGAGAGCATTAGTTAATCTTCAATTATTATCAGTGTTTGTACAATGATAGCAGCAAAAAAGAGGAACAAAAATGCACATAGTTTTTAGGGTGGAAAACCACTCCAGGACAAAAACCACCTAATGCTTTTCTAATAATTCTTTTCAACTCCAATTGAAAATAAAGCTCCAACTTCCTAGAATCTAGAAAAGCATTCTTCTCCAGCTCCCACTAGATGGACGCTCCAACGCCTGAGATGCTTTAGTAGTCACTAAATGGATGCCCCAACACCTAATGAGCTACAACTCACCCTAGCACCACCCTATAGAAGGATAAAAGAAGAATGGACTCCCGTACCAGGGAAAATGGTCCACTTTACACTGATATAGAATGATGTAGAAGAAGAAGATATACTAGACCATAACCCCAACTTTGACACAACCACCTAATGATGATCCTAGACCTCCCAATACTACCTCTTCAACCCTTGGAAGATAGATACTAGTACAATTTGTACAATAATGTATTTACAATGACTAGGTACAATGATACCTTTACAATGATTGTATGCAGTGCTTCCCACTTGAAGACTTCATATGATGAACTTCTTGCTACTGTTATGCACCTTGAATGCTGCTCTTTTCATGCTACCCTCTACTACACCTTGCTTTGCTTTTCTGCCGTAGAAATTCTAATCCTTTGCAACCCTTGACAACACATGATCTAGCTTTTTATTGCCTTCTAGGAGATCGACATTGAATCTGGTGTATCTCTATCATTTCAGAAGAGCGTACTTGTACGGCGTGCCATGTGTCACTGTTTCTTCATTTGTTTTTGAAATTGATAGAGAGAAAATTGCAGGCTATGCAATATTCGTAAATTTTTACGACATTCCAATATGATACTCAGAGAGAGAGTTATGACGATTTTACCAAGGTCACTTCTTTGAGATGAATTTCAGGAGCCTGCAAAAACCATTACTTCCACAGATCATATCTCCCAAAATGTTGTGCAAATTGATCTGAAATTTTTACTCTAGCTTCCTTAGGATTTCATCTTTGCCTCATAAAAATTTCAGCTTCTAAGCCTTCTTATAAAAAAAGTTAGAGCGAAAATTCCACGATGACCTATTTCAGATGGCCGAATCCCTTGCCTAAGGAGGAAATGAAGATCACAATATATATGAATGCTTAAGTTGAGAGGGGCTTCAACGAGTGAATGTGGGAGGGATTTTAGGAGCATAAAAAATATTAATTATGAACAATGACCCATGCCCCAAACCCATGGGGTTTTAGCCCACTAACTGGGGTACAAATTTCAAACATGAATATCTCTCAAACCATGAAGAATTACATGGCGTGCCATATATCAACGGAAACATCTCGACAAGTAGAAACCATAAAAATAATTATTGACCCAAAATATATTAATTTGGTAGGTCAAAATTTTCATTCAATTTTGGGTTAGCCCCTGGTGCTACTTGGGTTGACATCAATGACAACCACTGATCAACAATCTCCCCCTTTGGCATTGATGGCAACACAAGTACTCCCCCTACGATCATGACACCTCTTCCTACAACATTCTCTCCCCTATTGACATCAATGGCAAAGGGTAACTCCCCCTGAAACACAACCATCCTGCAGACCTGTACACACTTCCACTCACGTTGACACACAACCGTCCTGCAGACCTACACACACTTCTAATCCCCCTTTATATTCTGAAAAAGGAAAATCTAAAGAGAACTTGGGAGAATCCCAAGCTTCTGTTGAAGATATTCCAATGCTGGCGAATATTTAATATGTGATTCTTTTGGTGCTTCTTGGAATCTTGCTACTTGTCCAACTATTTGCATAACATCTGGTCAGGAGGCTATTACATATAGAAGACTTCTAATCATATATCTGTACAACCTTTGATCCACATCCTTAGATGAGTCATCTATGCTCAATTTGCAACCAAGTAAAGACATCTTGAAATCACTTTGCACCTTTGTAGCAAAATTCTTACTTAGTCGATCATCATTGCTACCAATTATTGTATCATTCTCTTTAGCTATTAGACATGCTTTAGTTGCTTCATCTGAAACATATATGTCATTTGGAGCTCGACTTGATGTAGCCACAATTTCACCATACATGCCTTTCCTGATTTCACATTTCGTGGAGTTGAATAGTATTGTGTGTCCTTGATCACACATTTGTCCAACACTGAGCAGATTGTGATTCATGTTTTCAACCAGTAGAACATTATTGGCTAGAGAATCTTTGCTTCCTAGAGTGACAGTACCTGATCCTATAACATTTGAAGATCCATCATTTCCAAAGGACACGGTTCCATCCTTCTTCTCTTTAAGAGATACAAATTTATTTCTATCTCCAGTCATATGCATTGAGCAACCACTATCAACATACCACACATATTTGTTCTTTTGAGCCTTGAGAGTGAGAGCACAATTATCATTCTTCTTCTTCTTCCATGTTCGTTCATTTTGTGGCTTCGAAGATTCTTCTGGAGGATTTTCAAGTCTGCAATCTTTGGCTATGTGTCCAAAGTTTCAACATTTGTAACATTCAATATTATTTCTTAAATGTTCAAATCTATTGATGTTTCGCTGAGCCCTGGGAGGTTCATATTTGATAGATCTCCTGGAATTTTATTCGTTCCTAGGGTATGTGCGACATTCTACAGATTTATGACCAAATTTTCCACATGAATAACAATAGCCATAAAAAATATGTTGGTACCTAGATGGAAATTTTCGTCGAGGAATTGTCTTCCGAGGCTGTTCTTGTGAATCTTGTCCAATGAAGTCTACATGCATGTCATATCTCATAGGTTCATTGTATTTTTTTGTAGAAGGTCTTGCTTCTTCTTCTTCGTAACCAATGCTAGTTTTTTCATTGTAAGATCGTTGATTGTTGATGAGTTCTTCCAATGCCCTTGAGCTGTTGGCATAGTTTTGGATAGTTTTTCCTTTCTTCACTTCCTCACGCAGCAAGAATACGTCGGCTTCTAATTCTTCCCTTTCTTGGTTTCTTTCTTCCAACTTCTTTTGAAGTGACTCTTCAATGCATTTGTGTTCTTCAACTTCAATTTTGAGACCTTGAACTTGTTCTTCAAGAGTTTTGGAACAGATCTTCTTCGCCTTGAGATCTTTTATAAGCTTGATTGCTTCCTCATAAAATTCGTCTATGGTCCATCCTTCTTCTTCATTGTTTGATACCTCTTGCTTCTTTTGCTTGGGTTTATTGTGCTTGGCCATAAACAATACTCTCTCATTGGCTTCTTCTTCACTATCATTGTCTTCATCGTATGATGAGCTATCTTCTTTAGAGAGAAAGTTCCTTTTGGATCCTTGCTTGTTGAATTTCTTAAAGCCTTTCTTTCTTTTTGAGTTGCCATTACTTTTGTTTGGACATTTTGCTGCAAAATGCCCAACCTCATTCTGTTGGAAACATATCGGTAGGTTACCTTTGAATTGTCCCTTACCAATTTGTAGTTTTCTCGTAAAGTAAGCATATTCTTCATCTGAAAGACCTTCTCCATCATCTCCCTTTTCTCCACACTTGCAGGTGCATATCTTTTCAATTGAAGGTTGTTTGTCCTTATTGGTTTTCTTAGATGTAGTGAATGCAGTTTCTAGATGTGAAGTACCCTCTTCTTCATCAAGTCTCATTTCATATGCTATGAGAACTCCATGTAATTCCTCTTTGCTGAGTTTGTCCAGATTTGCACTGTATTCTAAGACTGATACCTTTGGGTTGAATTTCCCTGGTAACGTTCTAAGAATCTTCCATATAATATTCTTCTTGTCAACTGGCTCTCCCAATCCTTCCATAGTATTGGTTATTTCATCAACGTATTGGAAGTATGCAACAACGTTGCAATCTTCTTTCATTCTGAGTTGCTCAAATTTTTCTCTATAGATTTGAAGCTTTGCTTCTTTGACATTTGAGTCACCTGCATATATATTCTCAAGCTTGTCCCATACATTTTTGGCAGTTTTACAACCCAACACCTTATGATAAGAAGATTCAATAATTCCACTGATAATAATATTCTTTTCTTTTGCATCATTTACCAAATTATTCTTACCTTGTTCATCCGCGGTTGATGTAAATCCATTTTGAACAGTGTCCCATACTTCGTAACCTTGCGCCAAGAGATAGACCTCCATTCTTCCTTTCCAAAGTTCATAATTATTTTCATTGAATAGAGGTACACCATTCTTGGTATGCTCCATGACCTCCTTCCAGCTGTTAAACTGCTATTGAAGGAACCAAGCTCTGATACCAATTGTTGGAAATACTGAGAGGGGGGGTGAATCAATATTTCTTTCAATTAGAGCATTAGTTAATCTTCAATTATTATCAGTGTTTGTACAATGATAGCAGCAAACAAGAGGAACACAAATGCACACAGTTTTTAAGGTGGAACCCCACTCCGGGACAAAAACCACCTAATGCTTTTCTAATAATTATTTTCAACTCCAATTGAAAATAAAGCTCCAACCTCCTAGAATCTAGAAAAGAATTCTTATCCAGCTCCCACTGTATGGACGCTCCAACTCCCGAGATTCTTTAGTAGTCACTGAATGGATTCCCCAACACCCAATGAGATAAAACTCACCCTAGCACCACCCTACCACCCTATAGAAGAATAAAAGAGGAATGGACTCCCGTACCAGGGAAAATGGTCCACTTTACAATGATATAGAATGATGTAGAAGAAGAAGATATACTAGACCATAACCCCAACTTTGACACAACCACCTAAGGATGATCCTAGACCTCCCAATACTGCCTCTTCAACCCTTAGCAGATAGATACTAGTACAATTTGTACAATAATGTATTTACAATGACTAGGTACAATGATACCTTTACAATGATTATATGCAGTGCTACCCACTTGAAGACTTCATATGATGAACTTCTTGCTACTGTTATGCACCTTGAATGCTGCACTTTTCATGCTACCCTCTACTACACCTTGCTTTGCTTTTCTGCTGTAGAAATTTTGGTCCTTTGCAAGCCTTGACAACACATGATCTAGCTTTTTATTGCCTTCTAGGAGCTCGATATTGAATCTGGTGTATCTCTATCATTTCAGATCCTCAATATCTAATTTTCAGTATTTTAGTACTCCTCTGAGTCATATTTCCAATGCCATAGGTATGACCCAATTTGGATTCTTGAAGAGAGATTTATACCCAATCTCTCACAGTTCCCTAATTATGGACTGTTTCAGAAGAGCATACTTGTACGGCATACCGCATGTCACCGTTTCTTCATTTGTTTCTGAAATTGATAGAGAAAAAAGTACAGGATGTGCACTATCCATAACCTTTTATGGAATTCCAATACGATACTCAGAGAGAGATTTATGATGATTTTACCAAGGTCACTTCTTTGAGATGAATTTCAGGAGCCTACAAAAACCCTTACTTCCACAGATCATATCTCCAAAAATTTTGTGCAAATTGATCTGAAACTTTCACTGCAGCTTCCTTAGGATTTTGGCTTCACCTCATAAAAATTTCAGCTTCTGATCCTTCGTAGAAAAAAAGTTAGAGTGAAAATTCCACAATGACCTATTTCAGATGGCCTAATCCCTTGCCTAAGGAGGAAATGAAGATCACAATATATATGAATGCTTAAGTTGAGAGAGGATTCAACAAGTGAATGTGGGAAGGATTTTAGGAGAATAAAAAATATTAGCTATGAATTTTCAATGACCCATGCCCCAACCCCATGGGGTTTTAGCCCACTAACTAGGGTACAAACTTCAAACATGAATATCTCTCAAACCGTGAAGAATTACATGGCGTGCCATATATCAACAGAAACATCTCGAAAAGTAGAAACCATCAAAAGAATTATTGACCCAGAGTATATTAATTTGGTAGGTAAAACTTCCCATTCAATTTTGGGTTAGCCCACAAATGCTGTGGGTTGTCAGCAGCACGGCCCCGGTCAATAATCTCCCCCTTTGTGACAGTGGCAACACAAGTACTCCCCACAAATATCATGACACCTCTTCCACAACATTCGCTCCCCCTTTGACATCAATGGAAAAAGGTAACTCTACAAGCTCTGACCATCACCTTGAGCATTGTACACTTCCACTCACATTGACTGATCTGCACACTGCCCTTCCTCCCCCTTTATATTCTGAAAAAAGAAAATCTAATGAGAGCTTGGGAGAATCCCAGGCTTCTGGCGAAGATATTCCAATGCTGGCGAATATTTAATATGCGATTCTTTTGGTGATGCTTGGAATCTTGCTACTTGTCCAACTGCTTGCATAACATCTGGTCGGGAGGCTATTACATATAGAATACTACTAATCATAGATCTATACAACCTTTGATCCACATCCTTATATGAGTCATCTATGCTCAATTTGCAACCGAGTAAAGACATCTCAAAATCACTTTGCACCTTTGTAGCAAAATTCTTACTTATTCGATCATCATTGCTACCAATTATTGTATCATCCTCTTTAGCTATTAGACATGCTTTAGTTGCTTCATCCAGAACATATATGTTGTTTGGAGCTTGACTTGCTGTAGCCACAATTTCACCATACATGCCTTTCCTGATTTCACATTTTGTGGAGTTGAATAGTATTGTGTGTCCTTGATCACACATTTGTCCAACACTGAGCAGATTGTGATTCATGTTTTCAACCAGTAGAACATTATTGGCTAGAGAATCTTTGCTTCCGAGAGTGACAGTACCTGATCCTATAACATTTGAAGATCCATAATTTCCAAAGGACACGGTTCCATCCTTCTTCTCTTTCAGAGATACAAATTTATTTCTATCTCCAGTCATATGCGTTGAGCAACCGCTATCAACATACCACACATATTTTTTCTTTTGAGCCTTGAGAGCGAGAGCACAATTATCATTCTTCTTCTTCTTCCATGTTCGTTCATTCTGTGGCTTTGAAGATTCTTCTGGAGGATTTTCAAGTCTGCAGTCTTTGGCTATGTGTCCAAAGTTTCGACATTTGTAACATTAAATATTATTTCTTAAATGTTCAAATCTATTGATGTTTCACTGAGCCCTGGGAGGTTCATATTTGACAGATCTCCTGGAATTGTATTCGTTCCTAGGGTACGTGCGACATTCTATAGCTTTATGACCAAATTTTCCACATGAATAACAGTAGCCATAAAAAATATGTTGGTACCTAGATGGAAATTTTCGTCGAGGAATTGTCTTCCAAGGTTGTTCTTGTGAATCTTGTCCAATGAAGTCTACATGCATGTCAGATCTCATAGGTTCATTGTATTTTGTTGTAGAAGGTCCTGCTTCTTCTTCTTTGTAACCGATGCCAGTTTTTTCATTGTAAGATCATTGATTGTTGATGAGTTCTTCCAATGCCCTTGAGCTGTTGGCATAGTTTTGGATAGTTTTTCCTTTCTTCACTTCCTCACACAGTGAGACTACTTCAGCTTCTAATTCTTCCCTTTCTTGGTTGCTTTCTTCCAACTTCTTTTGAAGTGACTCTTCAATGCATTTGTGTTCTTCAACTTCAATTTTGAGACCTTGAACTTTTTCTTCAAGAGTTTTGGAACGGATCTTCTCCGCCTTGAGATCTTTTATAAGCTTGATTTCTTTCTCATAAAATTCATCTATGGTCCATCCTTCTTCTTCGTTGTTTGATACCTCTTGCTTATTGTGCTTGGGTTTATTGTGCTTGGCCATAAACAATACTCTCTCATTGGCTTCTTCTTCACTATCATTGTCTTCATCGGATGATGAGCTATCTTCTTTAGAGAGAAAGTTCCTTTTGGATCCTTACTTGTTGAATTTCTTAAAGCCTTTCTTTCTTTTTGAGTTGCCATTACTTTTGTTTGGACATTTTGCTGCAAAATTCCCAACCTCATTACAGCTGAAACATATCAATGGAAGTTTACCTTTGAATTGTCCCTTACCAATTTGTATTTTTCTCGTGAAGTAAGCATATTCTTCATCTGAAAGACCTTCTTCATCATCTCCCTTTTCTTCACACTTGCACGTGCATGTCTTTTCAATTGAAGGTTGTTTATCCTTATTGATTTTCTTAGATGCAACGAACACAGTTTCTAGATGCGAAGTACCCTCTTCTTCATCAAGTCTCATTTCATATGCTATGAGAACTCCATGTAATTACTCTTTGTTGAGTTTGTCCAGATTTGCACTGTATTCTAAGACCGATACTTTTGGGTTGAATCTCCCTGGTAACATTCTAAGAATATTCCATATAATAGTCTTCTCATCAACTAGCTCTCCCAATCCTTCCAGAGTATTGGTTATTTCATCAACATATTGAAAGTATGTAGCAATGTTGCAATCTTCTTTCATTCTGAGTTGCTCAAATTTTGCTCTATAGATTTGAAGCTTTGCTTCTTTGACATTTGAGTCACCTGCATATATATTCTCAAGCTTGTCCCGTACATTTTTGGCAGTTTTACAACCCAACACCTTATGATAAGAAGATTCAATAAGTCTACTGATAATAATATTCTTTGCTTTTGCATCATTTACCAAATTCTTCTTACCTTGTTCATCTGTGGTTGATGTAAATCCATTTTGAACAGTGTCCCATACTTCGTAACCTTGCGCCAAGAGATAGACCTCCATTATTCCTTTCCAAAGTGCATAATTATTTTCATTGAATAGAGATACACCATTCTTGGTATGCTCCATGACCTCCTTCCAACTGTTAAACTGCTATTGAAGGAACCAAGCTCTGAAACCAATTGTTGGAAATACTGAGAGGGGGGGTGAATTAGTATTTCTTTCAATTAGAGCGTTAGTTAATCTTCAATTATTATCAGCGTTTGTACAATGATAGCAGCAAATAAGAGGAACATAAATTCACATAGTTTTTAAGGTGGAAACCCACTCCGAGACAAAAACTGCCTAATGCTTTTCTAATAATTATTTTCAACTCCAATTGAAAATAAAGCTCCAACTTCCTAGAATCTAGAAAAGCATTCTTCTCCAGCTCCCACTGGATGGACACTCCAATGCCCGAGATTCTTTAGTAGTCACTGAACGGATGCCCCAACACCCAATGAGCTACAACTCACCCTAGCACCACCCTACCACCCTATAGAGGAATAAAAGAAGAATGGACTCCCATACCAGGGAAAATGGTCTACTTTACAATGATATAGAATGATGTAGAAAAAGAATATATACTAGACCATAACCCCAACTTTGACACAACCACCTAATGATGATCCTAGACCTCCCAATACTACCTCTTCAACCCTTGGCAGATAGATACTAGTACAATTTGTACAATAATGTATTTACAATGACTAGGTAGAATGATACCTTTACAATGATTGTATGCAGTGCTGCCCACTTGAAGACTTCATATGATGAACTTCTTACTGTTGTTATGCACCTTGAATGCTGCTCTTTTAATTCTACCCTCTGTTGCACCTTTCTTTGCTTTTCTGCTATAGAAAGTCTGGTCTTTTGCAACCCTTGACAACACATGATCTAGCTTTTTATTGCCTTCTAGGAGCTTGATATTGAATCTGGTGTATATCTATCATTTCAGATCCTCAATATCTAATTTTTGGTCTTGTAGTAGTCTCTGAGTTATATTTCCAATGCCACAGGTCTGACCCAATTTGGATTCTTGAAGAGAGAGTTATATCCAATCTCTCACAATGCCCTAATTATGGACTGTTTCAGAAGAGCATACTTGTACGGCATGCCACGTGTCATTTTTCTTCATTTGTTTCTGAAATTGATAGAGAGAAAATTACAGGTTGTGCACTATCCGTAACTTTTTACGGCATTCCAATATGATACTCAGAGAGAGAGTTATGACGATTTTACCAAGGTCACTTCTTTGAGATGAATTTCAGGAGCCTGCAAAAAACCTTACTTCCACAGATCATATCTCCAAAAATGTTGCGTAACTTGATCTGAAATTTTTACTGCTGCTTCCTTAGGATTTCGGCTTCACCTCATAAAAATTTCAGCTTCTGAGCCTTCGTAGAAACAAATTTAGAGAGAAAATTCCACGATGACCTGTTTCAGATGGCTGAATCCCTTGCCTAAGGAGGAAATGAAGATCACAATATATATGAATGCTTAAGTTGAGAGGGGCTTCAACAAGTGAACGTGGGAGGGATTTTAGGAGCATAAAAAAATATTAATTATGAATTTTCAATGACCCATGCCCCAACCCCATGGGGTTTTAGCCCACTAACTGGGGTACAAACTTCAAACATGAATATCTCTCAAACCGTGAAGAATTACATGGCATGCCATATATCAACATAAACATATCAACAAGTAGAAACCATCAAAATAATTATTGACCCAGAATATATTAATTTGGTTGGTCAAACTTCCCATTCAATCTTGGGTTAGCCCCTGGTGCTGCTTGGGTTAACATCAATGACAACCGTTGATCAACAGAAGGTTGTAAAGGAGTTTTCCAGAGCTGTTAGGTAGAAGTGGAGCTCTAATAATGCAAAGACAGTATAAACTGGACAAAAATCTTGAGGCTTAACTCTAGAGATCTTCCTGCTACCTAAGACCTAGTGTGGAGCACGAGGGGAGAAGAGGACATAGTAGCCTATTTCAAGGTTGGGAGGAACCATCAGTTAAGGACGTAAAGGCTAGAGGTAAGTATTTACTTCTGTAATGATAAATATGTGTGATTTGGAAGATGAAGTTTGAGTTCATTAAAATACTAAGTTGTTATGAATTGTCTGTAAATAATGAAGAAATAGTATCCTGAGATGCATGCAACAATATGTAGTAAATTGAGAAAATTCACACATAAAATAAAGAAAATTTTTAAATCTATTGGATGCTAAATATCTTATTGTGTAAATAGGATTGGTAGAGTTTAACTATTCTGTCTTCAAAGTCCAATTAAATATTTTAAAAGGAAAGAATTCGAAATAATAGGTTATATAAATTACAAGAAAGGAAACATCATAATATAAACCCTCTGTAATGAAACATATAAGAAATGGACTCATAAATTTAGAACAAAGCCCCATAGTGGCAGGGCCGAGTTCAGGGTCTTCTGGTCAAATAGCTATAACATTTAAAAAAATAGAGTCTGTAAAAAAGAATTGCTGGAACAACCATAATGAGTAAATACATGTAAGGAAAAACCAAAACAGAAGATGATATATAGTCACTCATAGCCTGGCTGAACACACACAAAGTTTTCAATTGAAATATTCACACATTGAGATTCAAATCACCATCGTACAAATAAAATACAACATATAGAGTAATGATGGAAATTTTAGCATAATTATACCAAAAAAACTTTATAACCCTGAACTGACAGAGTAATTGTATTCAATATACATTTTAGCCATAAGGGTTACAAATTGAATAGCGCAAAAATATGCCGAAATGAAAATCTAAATACATGAATAAGAAACAAAACTAAGAGAATTTGACTGTAAAACTCCTCATTGGGAGGGCGTCATAGTGAACGCCACAACTTAACCAAAAGAAAGATTAAAATTTACATGTAAGTCAGAAAAACTCTTCAAAAATCTAAAGAGTCTTAGAATAAGACTTTTCATGTAGAAAAGGGAAACCGAAACACTGCTCCTGTGCAGAAAGAGGATGCAGTCCTTAGAACTTCGGAAGAAAAAAACCATTTACACTAACCTTTAAAATAAAGGGGAAAATTAGTACCTGTAAGTTTGCATATCGAGAGGGCTGAGAGAGGGAATGAAAAGACGATTTTCTCCAGTCAGCACATACCTGACAAAAAAATAGTAAGAGAAGGGTATGAGTAGTGTAATGGTAAGACATAGCCATAAAGAAAATGAGAGAAAAAATATCCAAAATCTAATGCAGTGAATAACCGGTGAAATAACATAGTACCTTCAACAAACGGTTTTTGCAGATTGGTAGGGCCTGAGACATTAGTTTTGCGTTCTTCTATCGACATGCTAGAGGAGTAGTGGGATGGGAAAACACAAACCAGTACCTAGAATTAAATCCAAAGTAAATATAAATGCACGATGGACAGATAAGCGTCACTATAAAGCCCTATGAAAATAAATCATTCCATAAACATAAAATAGCTTACAATCAAACAGATGGAATTGTAGGAAAACAATAAAATTTCCTAGAGAAGAGAGGCAAAGCCTTCGTAGATAAAGCAATGAAAACTGTAGAACAAAATCACACAAATGGAAAACCACAGAAGAATTTCCACCAAACTAAACAAAATATTAGTGTTTTCATTTTTTTCTAGCCAAACAGCAATCTGGAGTGAAAATTTTACCTCATGGAGTTTGCGTGGTAGTTGCAGAGGGACAACCTCCATCTCAGGGCAACGATGAATGAGCCAGAGTAGTGATCAGGGAGAGGGTTACTTACCCTAACCTCCCCAACTCTAATCTTAGCCATCGATCATCTAGGTTTTAAATCAATGTCGATGTCAAAAGATAAGTCCTTTCCAGTTGTCTCCACGACATATAGCTAGCCAATAATGATAATCCCAGAATCGAGAAAGTTCCATAATGAAAATAAATTTCACAATACATATAAAATCTGGTGATTGCAATGGTATAGGGTTTGATACTTTTGACATAACAATTCCACAGATAAGAATTCATGGTTGTGCTAAGTTTGATGTGTAAACATTTATTCCATAGTCGAGATGTTAATGCAAAGACCTTATATGGTAAACCTTTATATGAGAGCATTCGATATTACAATAATTTGAACCTTAAGCATTTAAATCATTGCCAATTTGCATTTTTGATCATAGGATAATGTCTAGTTGTATTAATCATATCAATTGGATAATTAAAACAATCAATTATGTACAGTTGTATGGATAGGTATTTATAAGTGAAAATAAATATGTCTACATAGTTGATAATAATAATGCTTATGGTAAAAAAAAAATTATATGGTTATTTGATAGTTTGTGACAAGGTCCATTTCGTTTTTATGACTCCACAAATCAAGAAGGTTGGTAGTGCGGAAAAGATTATGAAATTAAAACCCATTTGAGTAAGAGTGTAACACCCCATTTTATTTTAATGTTATGTCTAAAATATTTTTATAAATACATTTGAGTTTTTTATTGAAAAGAAATTAATGAATATGGTTATTCATTAATAAGAAAAATTTGAATTCTATTTCATGAATAAAAATTAATTGAGTAATTGATTTACTTATTGGTAAAATAATTATAAGACTTTGGAGAATTAATCTCAACCACCACGTTAAATACATTGACAAGCAACCATACCTCAATGAATGTTTTGCAAGTTGCAGATTGTTTTTGTAGGCAAGGACATTAAATAAATGAAGTTCTGAACAAGAGGACAATTACCCATTCCACAACATATTAAATAGTTAAAATCAAATGAGAATTTAATGAAGGGTTGGAAGAAATGTATGGTTAAACATTTAATCCACAAATGTTATTTACTTCATGCAACTTCACCAAATCTCTGTAAAGTTTAGAAATCCATGTTTGCCCATCCCTTTGTATTAAATTTTGTCTGTCATGAATTAATGTGTTAGATATATATGTTTTGAATTAAAAAAACATAATGTAGTCTCATGTAATGTGGTCGACACAAGTCTAAAAAGACAAGAAGGAGAAAGTCGTGGAGCAAATTTTGGTGCGCACTTGAAAATAACAGTTACATGTTTTACTGTGTGTTAATTCTGCAACCCTAGTGAATGTAAATCTCAATAAAAAAAACTGTTTTACTGGTGAAGGAGCCACAACCTCAACCTCCATATGAATATTTTTGTTGTGTTTTTGAATCATAATATAAAGCATTGTTAGTTTCGATTTGGTTGTGAAAATTTCACGTATGATTTTTACCCCCGCAACTCTATTTTACTCTGTTTCACAGTGAGTAAAATTGTTTGATTTTATTTTCTCCACTATAGTTGCGATTTTAATCTCCGCCACTTTGTATTAGAATGAATGCTCATATGATTTAGTTTTCGCAATTGTATGGTTTGGATTAAGGCATTTCCACAATTCTGTGTGTTGAGGGAAATTAATTTCCTGTGTCTTAATTTTTTTTTAACATGGTATGAGAGCGGGTTTAAACCTTCAAGTTTTTTTTACCAAGGAGTTAAAATGAGTTATGAATTTTTTTATGTAGCGTATTCTCCAGCAGTGATAATTTCATTTACACAGTGAGAAAATTTTTACACGGTAAGAATTTTTTTTTTTTCACACAATGAAATGACAGCAATAAGAACAAGCTTGACTAATCTACAAATACATCAATTTAATGGCAAACATTATGATTATTGGGCTATAACAATGAAGAATCTATTTTCTTCTCAAGATATTTGGGAATTAGTGGAGAATGGATTCCAAGAACCAGCAGATGCAGTAGCATACAATGCATTGACACAAGTAGAAAGGGATGTGTTGAGAGATAACATGAATAAGGACTCAAAATCCCTATGCTAATTTTTTCAAGAAGTTCATGAAAGTATTTTCCCAAGGGTTGCAACAAAACAAAGTCCAAGCAAGCATGGGATACCCTCCAGACAGCCTACCAAGGCATGAAAAAGGTGAAGACAACAAAACTACAAATGCTGAGAAGAGATTTGGAGACAATTTTTATGAAAGGGTCTCTAAATGTAGACTCATTTTTTACATATGTAATTGGGTTGGTTACCCAAATCGAGTCTCATGGTGAGACACTTGAGGAAAGAAGAATTGTTGAGAAAGTTTTAAGAAGTTTGCCAACAATATTTGATGCCATAGTTGTGGCCATATAAGAGACAAAGGATCTCTCACATTTTTCAGTGGATGAACTTCATGCATCAATGATGTCTCATGATAATAGGTTGAACAAAGCAAAAAACTCATCATTGGAGGATGCCTTCAAGACACAAGTTTCATTTGGTCAAGGTATAGATTGAGGAAGATCATATTACATAGGAATAGGCAGAATCCCAAACAGAGGTGGAGTAATAAACCCTTCAAGCTCAAGTGGAAGGGGCAACAATAAAAATCCATGTCAAGGCCCAAGCCAAAATCAAGCACAAGGTTATAGGTATGATAAATCTCAAGTTCAATGCCATTATTGCAAAAGGAGTGGTCATTATGAAAATTGGTGTAGAAATAAGAAATATGACATAGGTAACAAACCAAGTGCAAATTTCATAAAGGAAAATTACATCCATGATATCATGTTTTTAGCTTGTAATGTAGCACAAGAGAAACAAGGAGATGCCCGGTTTCTAGATTTAGGGTATAACAACCACATGACAGGGAACATAGAAATGTTTTCCAATCTAGATGAAAGTGTGAAATCAAAAGTGACACTAGGAACTGATAGCAAAGTCTTGGTCACGGGAAAAGGAAGAGTAGACATTCTAACAAAGAAGGGGGAGAAGAAATGCATTTCAGATGTTTACTTTGTCCTTAGTTTGAAGCACAACCTCATAAGAATTTGACAACTCACGCATAATGGGTACAAAGTATTTTTAAAAAATGATGTATGTACAATTTTGGATAAGTCACCGAGCAGACAACTAACTGCAAAAGTTCATATGAAAAACAATGGAATGTTTTCTGTCAAGCTAAGGTTAGATTTTAAAGAAGAAGGTGCTCAATCACAACTATAAATGAATTCACAAGAGAATTAAATAAAAGTTGCAGCCGTCACACAAGAAGACTTTCAAGCAAAGGTCTATGATGAAAATTGGTTATGTCATTTCAGATTTGGTCATCTCAACTTCAGAGGTTTGAATTTGTTGCATAGGAAAGGTATGGTGAAGGGATTTCCACTCATAGAAAAACCAAACAACCTATGTGAAGGATGTATCTTGGGCAAACAACATAGAGAATCATTTCCAGCAGGAAAGTCTATAAGGGAAAAAGCACCTTTGGAGATTTTCCATTCAGATTTATGTGGACCAATGCAGACACCATCAATTGGGGGCAGCTATTATATTTTACCTTCATAGATGACTACACAAGGAAGACATGGGTGTACTTCCTAAAACAGAAAGGTGAAGTTTTTGACCGCTTCCACCAATACAAAGTTCTTGTTGAGAAGAAAAGTGGACACTACATCAAAGTGTTGAGGACTGACGGAGGTGGCGAATACATTACAAATGACTTCCTACATTTTTGCACGAAGCATGGAATTCACAAGAAATTTAAAACAAGATACACACCTCAGGAAAATGGTGTCGTGGAAAGAAAGAATAGGACCATCATGGAAATGGAAAGGAGTATGTTGAAGGCAAAGCATTTTCCAAATGATTATTCGGTTGAAGTTGTCGCTTGTGCGGCATATATTATTAATAGGTGTCCAACCAAAATTGTTATGAATATTGTTCCTAAAGAGGCATGGAGTGGAAGAAAACAAAGTTTCACTCACATGAGAGTGTTTGGATGTGTGGCATATGCACATGTCCCAGATGCGTTGAGGAAGAAGTTGGACAACAAGGGGAAGAAATTTATATTTTTTGGATACACTAAGGAATCCAAGGCATACAAGCTCTACAATCCATTCAACAAGAAGGTAATTATCAACAAATACATGCAGTTCATAGAAAAGGAAGCATGGGATGGAAGTTTAGAGAAGACAGTCAATGTGAAGACATGTATGTCACATGAAGACAAAGAGGAATTGACCGCAACAAGTAATTCCTCAATGGTGACTCCTCTTACACCCACACAAGCTCAATGAGGCAGTCAACATATGACACCACAAAAAAATAATATGACAGTGTTGCACAACCAAGCAAGTGCTTCTCCAAGCACAACACAAAGATCCTCAACTCCATCTACTTCAAGCGCAACACCAACCCCATCTTCAGCAAGCATAGGAAGACAAAAATTCAGAAATTTAAATGAAATTTATGAGCAAGATGAAGTTGATAGCAGTGTTGGTTGGAATTCTTTATTTGATTTATTTTTTCATGTAGATGACCCAATCCACTTTGAGGATGCAGTCAAAGAAGAGAAATGGGTTGCAGCAATGGATGAAGAAATAGGAGCAATAGAAAATAATGACACATGGGAGTAGGGAAAATTTTAATTTTGGAATTTTATCTTCAATTTTACAAATCTTGGTAAATCTTACTAGTACCTAATATGTAAATTATAAATATTTTGATGATATTTTTGAAAAATATTTAGTTTTATAATTACTTTATATTAGTATATATAAAATTTTGGCGATTTTCAGGGTAAAATAGTTTTATTCTATAAAATTTGGGCGAATTAATTTTTTTTTAAATGGAAATTGGAAAATATTTTTTTTGGAAAAAGCATGGAAAATTAACACACCTACGAATATTAGCCCCTAAAATTTTCCCTGCATGGGAGTTAGTGGACCTTCCGCAAGGTAAATAAATCATTGGAGTGAAGTGGGTCTACAAGACCAAGGGCAACATTGAAGGAAAGATTGAAAGGCATAAAGCAAGGCTAGTTGTTAAAGGATACAAGCAGCAACACGGAAGAGATAATGCAGAAACATTTGCATCAGTCGCGAGGATGGCGACAGTGCATACAGTGTTGTCGATTGTCGCGCAATATAAATGGAAAGTGTATCAGATGTATGTAAAATCAACATTCTTGAATGGAGTGTTGAAAGAGGAGGTATATGTTGCGCAAACACCTTTTTATGAGGTAGAAGGCCAAGAAGACAAGGAGTGTAGGTTGCGGAAAGATCTGTATGGGTTGAAGCAAGCACCGTGTGCATGATATAGTAGAATAGATGCTTACTTGATGGATAATGGGTTTGAAAAATGTGATGATGAACCTACTCACTACATCAAAGAAAGTGATGGTAAGCTTCTTCTTGTCATTTTGTATGTAGATGATTTGATGTTTACAGTGAGTGATGATTTTCTCATCGCTGATTTCAAAGCAGTCATGAAAAGTGAGTTTGAAATGACTGACTTAGGGTTGTTAAGATATTTTTTGGGCATAGAAGTGAAGAAAATAGAAAATGGCATTTTTATATCTCAAGCAAAGTATGTTGTAGACATTTTAAAGAGGTTTAATATGAAGAACAATAAGCCAACATCAACCCCAACTGTCATGGGGTTGAAGTTGAGCAAGGAATATTGCAGCAACAATGTCAATCCGACATTATACAAAAGCATGGTGGGAAGCCTAATGTATTTGACCACAACTAGGATTGGTATAATGTATGCAATGAGTATGGTGTCAAGGTTCATGGAGACACCCAAGGAGACACATTGACAAGCAACGAAAATATTTTTAAAGTATGTCACTGGGACAAAGGAGTATGGCATTTTGTACTCTGCAATAGATGATTTTAGGCTAGTTGTATAAACTAACGGTGATTAAGTAGGAAGTGTTGATGATAAAAAGAGCACGTCATGATATTTTTTTCATTTGGGTTTGGGAGCCATTTCATGGGCTTCCAAGAAGTAGTTGATAGTATTATTGTCAACAAGATAAGTTGAATATGTCGTCGCAACTCCCGGATGCGGGTGCCTACTAGATTGGATTGCCACTTGGCCTCACCTACATCAAGCAGTCATCCTTGCCATGAGGAGGCACATGGCACATGTGAGGGAGCCATTAAATTCACCAACCTATAGCATGTTGACATTACTGTTCTTCATTTCCCTTGCCACGACTTAAATTCAGCTCATCCTCATCACAGGTAGCCCATGCAATTTATGGGCCATGGAGCTACCCCTCTGCAGCACTCTGCTCTCACTCTCTCTTCCCTTTTCAAATTTGGCTTTGTCAAATTTCGTTGTGGCTCTGCCCATTTGGCTTTTCCATCTCACTCTACCAATATCTATTGTGGGTCTGCCGCTCTTGTAGTCCCTCCATCTCCCCCTGCCATTTCGCTCCATGCTCAGTTTTGTCACCTTGCTAGCCCACCTCATTCCATCTTTCCATAGTCCTCCAATTCCACCTCCATGCATTGAAGATACCACATGAGCTGCCGCAGAGGAGGAGGTCGTGGCTCACCATCTTGACCACCCATTCATGTCTCCGCAGGTTTCTCTATGGATTTTTCCCTGGAATTGGAAGCATTAGAGGCCATTGACCCCCATATCCTCTCCACTCACATTACTCTGTGTCTTCCTGAAACTCAGCCTAGTTTGGAGTCCAAGAAGCAATGTCGTAAATCCACTCTATCCCCCTTCTTTCAAAATCAACCTCACAAGATGATAGCCCTAGTGGTCAAGACATAGAGGATTCTCCTGTCAGTGGTGGAAGCAGTAGCTCCACTAACGGTGGTAAAGAAATTTCTTCAGGTGCTCGTTCGACTTCAACACTGGAGCAGTCCAAGCCAAAGGACAACTATGGTTGCTTCATTGAGGAAGAGGAACCTCCCCAGCCTACTCTGGATGACAAAGATAAGCATGCCTAGCACTATGGTGCTCTTTTCTCATGGTTTTTATAGACATGTCATAGTTTTTTTGTTTCTTTACTCTCTGCACTGGATATCTAGTTATGGGGTCTTTCTGTCTAATGTCGGTTTCCCCTCCAGGGGAAAAAATTTTCATGTTACTTGGATTGGTTCTTGGGTTGGTTTCCCCTCGCGGGGCAACCCCTTTTTTGTTTTTTTGAATTTTCCCAACAGAATTGGGTAATTGAACAATTCTGGTTTAGACAATGAGATGTAACATTTTACTTTTTGTATGATATAATAGAAGTATACATATTCAGAAATTAAAAAATAAAAAATAAAATAAATAAAAAATAAAATAAAAATGAAAAAAAAATGTCACCGCAACAGTAGCAGCATGTCAAGAAGTTTGGATGAGAAGGATGTTGTGGGATTTATGTCATGAATAAGATGAAACAATCACTATTTTCTGTGACAATAGTTCAACAATTTCACTATCAAAGAATTTTTTCTTCCACAAGGGGAAAAAGCACATTGATGTTAAATATCATTTGATAAGAGAATTAGTTAATAATGTTGAGATTATGTTGCAGCACTACAGGTCAGAAGAAAAATTTGCATACATCTTCACAAAGCCATTAGCACGTGAAAATCTTGTTTATCTCAGGGATTTTTTTGGAATGATTAATGGCGGAAGTTGCGATTAAGGGGTATTGTCAGAGAATTAATCTCAACCACCACATTAAATACAATGACAAGCATCCATACCTTAGTGAATGTTTTGCAGGTTGTGGATTGTTTTTGCAGGCAAGGACATTGCATAAATGAAGTTTTGAATAGGTGGAAAATTACCCATTCCACAACATATTAAATAGTTAAAATCAAATGAGAATTTCATGAAGGGTCGGAATAAATTTATGGTTAAACATTTAATCCGCAAATGTTATTTACTTCATGCAACTTCATGCAACCTCTGTAAAGTTCAGAAAGTCATGTTATCCCATCCCTTTGTATTAAATTTTGTTTTTCAAGAATTAATTTGTTAGATATCTATGTTTTTAATTAAGAAGCATAGTGTAGTCTCATGTAATGTGGGAGAAGCTATCATGTTCGCCCATCCCTTTGTATTAAATTTTGTCTGTCATTAATTGTGTTAGATATATATGTTTTTAATTAAGAAGCATAGTGTAGTCTCATATAATGTGGCAGAAGCAAGTCTAAAAACACAAGAAGGAGAAAATCATTATAGTTTTTACTGTGTGTTAATTCCACAACCTTGGTGAATGTAAATCTCAGTAAAAATAGTTTTTTTACTCGTGAAGGAGCCACAACCTCCATATTAATGTGTTTTTCAAGTTTTTGAATCATAATATAAATTATTGTTAATTGTGATTTGGTTGTGAAAATTTCACGTATGAGTTTTACAGCAACAACTTTGTTTTAATCTGTTTCACCGTTAGTAAAATTGTTTGATTTATTTGCTCCACTATAGTTGCTATTTTAATCTCTGCCACTCTATATTAGAATGAATACTGATATGATTTAGTTTCCGCAATTGTATGGTCTGGATTATGACATTTCCACAACTTTGTGTGTTAAGGGAAAATAATTTTTTGTGTTTTCTTTTATTTTTAACACAAGATTCTAGAGTAAAAGGAAGAGGTAGTTTTTCTGACAGTTACCTTCCCCAAGAGGATAAAAAGGAAATCCTTAGAAGGGGAAGGGATTCTCTTCAAGAAAGAAGAAGAGGGTTTACAACATAATTTTGTAGAAAAAAGATTTGTCCAGAGCTGGTTATAAACCAGTGGAACTCTGTAACCTGAAGGGAGTGTAGACTAGACAATGGTCCCGAGGTCTAACTTCTGACAAATAACTTCTACCTAAACTCTGGTGTGGAGCTCGAGCGGAGAAGAGGATGTGATTGCCTCTGTCATGGTTGGGTGGCATCATCACTTAAAACAAGAATACAAAGATAAGTAAATGAGTTTACTTGTTAAGTTATAGGAAGTATTAATTAAATGGTATTTAAATTTAGAATACACGAAAAATTATATTGATGTGATTGCCTCTATCATGGTTGGGTGGCATCATCAGTTAAAACAAGAATACAAAGATAAGTACATGATTTTACTGATTAAGTTATAGGAAGCAATAATTAAATGGTATTTAAATTTAGAATACATGAACAATTCTATTGATTATTTATGTTAGCTAGAAATAATGTTGCTACTTATTTTTTTTCAAAAAGATGAAATAATTTTGTATTAAGTAGAAAGGAAAATGATATGACGGGCTAAATAGAAAATGCAATATAGAGATTTTGACTGTTTGAACCCTGTAAAATAGAATAATTCTAAATCTTATGGAGTTAAAAAGTATATAAGGTATATGTAGTGGACAAAAACCAACAAATAAACACTGCCAAGGCTAGCAAAGTAAATCAAACATGAATTTTCGAATATCCATCTATTAATGAACATTTGCATTGAATAAATGTATACCATAAAATTACACATGAATAGTATTAAAAGGTAAATACAAGATATAAATTCCACACAGACTGTATTTGAATAACTAATTTACATTTTCATTATACTGTATAAAGAGTTAAATAGGCTTAGAGGTTTAGAAGCTGAGCTCTGTGATACATAGAGCAAGGATCATGGTCCTCTGGCCATTGAATCCACAAATATTTAAAGAACCATCTTACACCCAGAAGGGTACAAAATAAGAAGATGGAAAAAATCATCATTTTCAGAAAAATATAATAACCGAGAGACTTGAATGTTGATTTATTAACTCTAAAAATGGTTACGAGAATATAAAAAATAGCAAACATGGAGAATATATTCAGAATTAAATTTCTTCCATAAGTGACAATGCCGAACATGGGGCTAACAAAATAAATTTCAACAGACAACACTGGTGTAGGGACACATATAAACATATGTCAAAATTTTGGGGTACGCGGATAGTGTCTGGAAAATTAAAATCTTTAAAGAAATCTTTATACAATGCCATCAAAGATACACAGACATCTTAGTAACCGAATTAAACAGTTGTAACGAGGAGCTATGAATCGACACATAAACTCTGGTAAGCTTAGTCTATGCACAACCCTTCACACTTGGAGGAATGCATGAAGCCCATTCATTCAAGGGGATTCAAGGCCGGTTTTGGAGTCTTGTACATGCAGATGGTTATACCCTCGGTAAAACCTAGGAGAAAATTACTTAAAACTTAAATCTAGACTGAATTTGGGAATTCGACTTACCTAGCCATCCATGGAAGTGCCATGCAGATATCTAGAGGACACCCCATTTCACCGTGACTCCAAAAATCTGCAATAGCTTGTACATCCAAAAAAAAAACAAAAACTGTGAGCTATTGTGAATAATGAGATAAATTCTTAGAAGATATTACTTCTATAACAAAGGAATAAACTGGAAACCAACCATTCCTAGAGCTGTTGCTCTCGGCGCACCGAGAGGGTTTCTCCTTGCCATTGTTGAAGAAAGAGAAAATGAAAGACTGATAGATCAATAAACCCTCGACCATAGTGGGGTTAACATACTGAAGAAAATTTTAACCAAGAGCGAAGGGAATGAAAGGCCTCGCATATGTGAATACCTGAGTAAAAATCTATATAACCCTTGCATAAGGAATATTAACAATAAAGACCAAGAGGATCATTACTCACTTGTTCTAGTAGAGAGATTGAGAAGGAAAAACAAGGTAATCATACAAACTGCAGATTTAGATATAATAGTACTGCAATTTCAAGCCAAAACACTGTAACGAAAGACATTTATAGAAACTAAACATGACCTTAATCAATTTTTGCAACCAATGATGAGGTTGGATACCTTAGCTGCTAGGGAGAGAGCTCAGAGGAGAGAAAAGAAATTTGCAGATCAGAGCCATAACGAAACTGCGAACAAATGAGCTCAGAGCACAACGATGGGGTCAAATAGTTACCCTAATCCCATTCACTTCAACTTGCACCGTCAGATCTAAGTTTTACCAGATTGACGGTTGACACAACTTCCAATATTCACAGTGGAGGATAGCTGCCAAGCAATGCCACAGGGTAGGTCCATTGAATTATATGGGTTTTGTATTTAGAACTTAAATAATAGAATTCATATCTGATTATAATGTATGTACTCGTGGAGTAATTGAAAGTACTATAATGATATAAAACATAGTAAACCAATGATAAAAATAATTTGAAACTGTGGTAGCATAAGTGCTCAATTAATGGAGGTAAGGATATATGTATAGGTACCAATTCGTAATGTTATCATTGACCATGTTATAAGTACTTTATGCAATTAATAAAAATGTTATTATCCTTAAATTTAGTAATTGATATTTTTTTAATGTGTGGTAAATGCATGGTAGTGGTGACACAGAGTTAGAAAATCCAAAAAGAGATGCTTTTTATCTTAAATCCTCTTACCTATTTAGTAATGTAGGAAATTGATTTTACATTTGTATCATTTCATTTCATGAATATAATTAGTGTAAAGTTTTAAAACCCTTATTTTTATTAAAATTTTGAACTTTTTAGGGATATGATTTATGTAAAGATTTAAGTTTAAAGTGTAATAAAGAAAATTAAGTCTCTCTAAGAAATTATTTAGATGTATGATATTTTGATATAGAAAATTTAAAAGTTATTTTAAAATAAGTATTAGATTTCTTTTATTTGAAGGTTCATATTAAAAAAGGAAAACTATGTATTTATGAAAAACTATTATGCTACTTCTTTTAAAAACTATATTTATTTAATTTTGAGTTGCTAGTATTATTATATTTATTTAATTTTCAGTGGCTAGTATTTCTCATTAAATTAATGCTTATGTTTATACTAATTGATTCATCAATGTAAAGGTAGTTCAATCAAGTAAAAATCGTAAATTTTTTTAATTTGATATAGTGTATATATTGCACTTTTTTTATTATTTTTTAAATTAATAAATAAATGGTATATTTTAGAAAAAAATATTATATATATATAGATGAATTGCTATTTTCACTCAAAGTACAAGTTATTTGAAAAGTATTATGGTTTAAGGTTTGATTCGAAAGAGGTAAATTATGCAGTTGTGAAGAATTACTTTGATCTATGCTACTTTTAGGTGGAAAAAATAAATATTACTTCTCAACAAACATGATATTTATTTAATTTTAACGTTTCAATTTAATAATGAAAATAACATGCCTTTGATTTAGTTGCACAATATTTATGGGAAACATACATGCTACTTTTTACTTTTTATGGGCTATTTATTTGGTTTTTTTTGTGTTTGAAATTGCTTCTTTAAATTAATTTATTTATATAATTTAAATGGTTGGTAAATGTTAATACGTATCAAATCTCTTAATTCATGATATATGTAACAAGATTTTTAATTATGGAGATTTATTCCCACTTTATTATGGATATTCACTCCTTATAAATAAATTTTGTTACAATATCATGACTTACTAATACCATATACCCAGAAAACATAGTTCATAACATTTTTTATTTTTAAATAATTGATTTAATTAAAAGTGTAGAAAGGACATAACTACTTTTGAGATAAATCTCAATCGTTGATTTGTCACTACTACTAAGAATATTATAAAATATTTAGTAGACATTAAATCTCAACCATCCTCCTAATAATTATAGATAATTAAATTAAAATTCATTGCATATTTAAAAAAAATTACTTAAATTCAAATTATATGTCAAATTTGAATTTTACTTATCACATTAATAGCATAATTTTTTTTCAAGAAAATAAAACGTGTTTTATTAACCGTTCATATATCAAATTCAAATATATCCAAGCCAGCTTGCAAATGCGAGCTAAATAGCGTGATATGAATCACCAGCAAAAGTGCTTTCCATCCACAAGCATGAAAAAAGAGAAACATAATTGTAACAGTCTAGTTACAAGAAAAATTAACTAGTAGGTACTGGTTAAAGAGACAATTACTATTTTTTTTACTGTTGGAAAAGATTAGAGATATTATTTTGAATTAAAAACAGGAATTAATTATGTTATGAAATTTTATTAAAGAGGGTTTGAAAATAAAAAGGAAATCTTTTCTAAAAAGCTGATGGAAAAAGTTTTCTAGAATGGGAGGTGGTTGGGCAGTTAGGAGATACAGTTATTCACCCCTTGAGGATAAAAAGTGAATCTTGGAAAGGGATGAAGGTTCTGAAATTCTTGGAAGAAAGGGGAAAAGCATTTTTCTTGAGCTGGAAGGATCCAGTGGAAAAATGACTACCGAACTCCATGGAATGATCGAACTTCACTGCTGATGACTGGATTGGCCGTCCAGAGGTCACAGCAGAGGTATCTCCACTGATATCCCGTGGCACCGACCAGATTACTGGAGCTTGGGGGAAAGTGGAGGACGTCATCGCCTCCCTTGAAGGTTGGGAGGACATCAGCTAGAAAGAAGGATTTCTCTAAACAGATAGGTATATTCCGTGAGTTTGTAATTCAGAGGTGTCTGTAGGTGTTCTTTAAAGATGAGTAGACAGACTGATAAGTAAGGCTTAGAGCTTTATTATTAATAGAGGTTTATGTGCATGTGTTTACTATAGCAGTACTAATGTTCTTTGAGTAAAACCTGGTAGGTCAATACATAACAGTAGTCATTTAGAACTCAATATGAAATAGAAAAAAAAAGAATTAAAATTCCTGTAGATGAAAGCGATGTATCGGTTCTCTGTATTTTCAACAGGACCAGATTGTTATGTGAAGATCTGTGTTTACTCAAAGCAGATTTACGAGGGATTTCTTATGCGCATACCATATAATCAATCTTCCTTAACAATAACTTATAAAGACTTACTATAGGCTTAAATAGATATCGGCAACCTAATTATTTGTCAAACATAACCATTGAAACATTTGATGCAGAGGAAATACACAGGAAATGTTCTAAAACTGTTCATATAATATCAGAATGAAATATCTGAAACGAAAGGAAATAAGCTTGAGTAACAACGATTCTAGACAAATAGAAACAGCATCGAAACCCTCTTTCTTCGACATAATGGTTAACAGAAGAAATGCCTATAAACAAAGATTAATAGACTGCAAAACTCAACTCCACAAGACGAGAGAAGCGCAGCCATAAACGTTCCGGCTTCACAGGAAAGGAAAAGAAAACTGTAAACCAAATCTTTATTCATAAGTTGTCAGTAGAAAACAAGGGTTATTGCAGAACTTCACTGAAAAACAAACTGGAACCGTGAGAAGAAAATTCCATAGCAAAACGTGAAGCCGAATCGAGAAGTTGCATGTATTATAACTTATAGATGTAAGGGAGTCTAATATGGTGAACCAGAGAGGTTATTCAAGAAAATGTTCAAGTTATAAAATATCCATTATCAAACGAAACAGAAGAGCTTGCAAAAGCTGACCTGCTTACAAGCACATGCAACCATTCAAAACTGTGTATTATGCATAACTTTCATAATAGCCTGGACAGGAAGTAACCCCGAGTCATATTACAATTTAGAAGAGAGATAGCTAAGAGTATAACTGTGAAATATCGATAGTATCTAATAAAAATTATGGTTTGAACCCCAGATGCCCTCGGTCTGTTTACGGGGTAAAACAGAACAAGCCAAGAAAGGAGTAACCCCACGGTTCGAGCCGTGCCGGGCTTTACCCAACCAGGGTTCGAAACCAAAGCGAAAGTGAAAACCCGTTGGACAGATTGAGGAGGGTAGCACCCTGAACGGGTTAAATACCTGTGCAACTAGGGGCACCATCTGTTAGACACACTTCACCGGTTTTCGCTGCTCCAGAAAAACAATAACCTGAGGAGAGGATTGAGATATGGTGTACCTGCAAAGAAAAACATATCAATTAAGAACTCTTGCGCCCAAAGAAGAATGGGAAAATATCCCATTAGTTAACCGACAACGTTAATCTCTGAGAAGGCGAATACCTGACAAAAGATTTTGAACCTATCCTTTACCTGAAACGATAATACAGAGGTAGGGTTTAGATAAACTGACTAAAACTGAAGTAGACAAGAAGAACTCCTCCGGGCAGGAATGGCAACAACAGAAATGGAACGGACCTTACCATTAATCTGAGTGAAGAAGGTAACGCTATGGAAGGGTTCTGTCAACTGGATGAAGAGGCGACAGGGTGACTAGGCGTGGAAACCCTGTAGAGGAAGCATATACCAAAAAAATGTTAGCCAGCTAAATAATAGAGAAATGAAAACATAGTTACCTGATAGCAGAGAGAAGAACAGATCTTTTGCGAAGATATGGAAGAGTAAAACCTGGGTTGTTACCTGTTACCATGAGCGGGTTTAATAAACTCCAGGGCGTAACTTGCTAGGCATGAACTCCAGATGTAACTGAGAATTCTTGAAGACAATGAACACCGAACAGGTTTCAGAGAGCTCCAAGTCGGAGCGCTGCAGAAGAAAGCCATGAGTGCAACAATGAGAATGGCATCGCCAAGTCTGGCGGGAGTATCAAACCCCGAAGGTGACGAAATCTGCTACGGATAGAAACAATGAATGACACATGCCAAATGGCGCCAATGCTTATCTCGAGAGATCTGAGGGTAAGCCACCTTAAAGATCACCTGAGGAACGCATGCCACCTCGCACAAAAGCATTGGAATGATCGCGTGGAATAGACCCAATACAAGGTGACGAGTACGAAAGTTGGGTACAATGTATTTAAGGAGTAAATGCGCAAGGATTAGTGGTACAAGGGGATCATACGATCATATAAAACTATAGTGTTATCAATTAATTAATCATGCAAACCTTGTAACCAGTGCATGTTTGTTCGACGTTAGTATATCAATAAGATTTGATAATTCCTATAATATCAAGGTTTACTTTGTAAGATATGATTAGTAATCGATGTAGCTTATGAATCCGATCTGAAGGTTGTGTATTATTGATACAAAAAGTTTACTTCCTGTTTTATTAGGAAGAAGGTAAAGTTATTATTACTTGAGTTTAAATTTTTTTTTATTTTGTTGTTGAATGTATGTGACAAGTGGTATCAGAGCCAGTTACTACACTGGCACCTAAAGGTCTACTAACAAAGCAATGTGTGTATTAGTGCACTGAGAAGAGGAAATAATATGAGGGAAGATATAGCGTCTCAATCACAACCAAACGATACTCAAGTTCCAACAGTTATGGACCCAAAGATGTGGGTCCAATTAACTGTGGAACAGCATCAAAAAACGAGCCAATTGCTGGAAGAACAACAGCAACAAACTGTTTTCCTGCTAAACACTGTACAGCAGTTACAGGAGGAGATGATGAGAGTCCGGAAGGACAATGAAAAATTGTTGCAAGACCAAGAAAAGATCCTGAAAAGTATATCAGATAAACAAAATCAGGAAATGCGACAACCCAGTGTGGAAAAAGAACTATCAACAGAAGCAGAGGACCAGCAAACCAGAAATAACACCACTGGAAAGACTGAAAAGAGTTATTCTCACAAGAGCAAAAACTATAATAACAATGAAGCAGAATCAGAAAATCTTTCTGATCAGCAGGATCATAAGAGGCAGAAAGTGGAGCTGCAGGGAGAGTTCCACAAGATTAAGCCACCAATGTTTGATGGCGAGGCAGAGGAGGCAGCGGAAGCATGGTTGATTAACATCAATAAATATTTTCAGGTATATGAGTAAAGTAGCAATCTGAAAGCCCGATTAGCTATATATCAACTGCGAGAGAAAGCCACCCTGTGGTGGGAGGAGGTTAAAAATGTTCGCAGCATTGATGAGTGAGACATTACCTGGGAGTCATTCCAGCAGTACTTCAAGGATAAATATCTAACAGAAAGATTCTATGATGATAAAGCTAAGGAATTCCATGATCTCCGGCTGGGTCCAATGACTATGGACGAGTATGTTACAAAATTTACTTCACTGCTACGCTATGTACCATATCTCCGAGAGGAAAAGGCCAAGGTAAAGAGATTTATGAGTAGTTTGCCTGCTTCCATGAGGGAAAGAATAGAGTTTGTTAACCCCCAAACGATGGATGAAGCTGTCCGGAAAGCACGCATGTGTTACCAGCAGTTTAAGACCAAAGGGGATGGTGGAAAGGGTTGGCAGCCCAAGAAAAATGAGAAGAATGCTCCTACTTTTAAAAGCAGTAAAAGAAATCACTTTAAGGGGGTAGGACGGAACGCTGGTAGCAAGAAGTTTAACAGGAACCATCAAAGAATCAGGTGGCCAGCTGAAGAAAAACCCACAGAAGCATCAAGCAAACCAGAGCAAGGGCAGAATTCTAAGCCTCCCCTACAGTGTTGGGGCTGTGGGGAAGCACATTACTACAAGAACTATCCACAACGGAAAAAGAATGAGTCTGTGGCAAACTTGCAGGAAGCATCAACAGTGGGGGACGTCGCGCGGAATATACCACGTATAAACGCAGCATTGGAGGATCAACAGGCTAACTTTCAACCCACAATGATTGAACTGGAAGGTACTATACTTTCTAAACTTGTCTCGATTTTAGTAGATCCTGGAGCTAGTTTAAGCTATGTAAGTCCTAAACTAGTGGAGATGTCTAAGTTGAAAGAGAAGAGGTTTAAAAACTCCTGGTTAGTTCAATTAGCCACCGGGGCAAAGTGCAAAGTGACTGTGAAAATTGTTGATTGCATATTGGAAGTTGCAGAACAGCAACTTCAGGTAGACTTAAATGTTCTACCATTAGGTTCGTATGATATTTTACTCGGAATGGATTGGCTGGAAAAACACTAGACTTTAGTGGACAGTAAGGAAAAGACCATTTATTATAGAGCACTAGATGGTACGCGTAAGGAAATTAAAGGAATTAAAAAGCCTGTGCAATTACGCCCCATAACAGCATCTCATTTAAGCAAATGTATCCGGAAAGGATGTCAGATGTACGCAATTCAAGTAGGGTATGCTGAATCTAAGGGAAAAGAAGCAGACATAAAAGACATTCCTATAGTGCAGGAATTACTGGACGTGTTTCCAGAAAACATTCTAGGGCTTCCACCTAAAAGAGACATTGATTTCACTATCGAGTTGCTACCCGGAGCCTCCCCTGTGTCAAGAGCACCTTACAGAATGAGTATACTAGAATTAACAGAATTGAAGATGCAGCTGCAGGAGTTGTTGGATAAGGGATATATCCGCCCAAGTGTGTCACCTTGGGGAGCACCCAGTCCTCTTGGTTAAAAAGAAGGATGAAACCTTACGTATGTGTATGGACTACCAACAACTCAACAAGCTGACAGTTAAGAATAAGTATCCTCTACCCAGAATCGATGATTTATTCGATTAGGTGAGGGGAGCCAAAGTGTTCTCCAAAATAGATTTGAGATCGGGATATCATCAGATTCGAATCAAGGATGACGATGTTTGCAAAACAACATTCCGCACCAGGTATGGGCATTATGAATTTGTGGTGTTGCCTTTCGGATTGACAAATGAACCAGCAACCTTTGTGAGGTTGATGAATAGCATTTTCCATCAGTTTCTGGATCGCTTTGTACTAGTTTTCATAGATGACATTTTGATCTACTCAAAGAGCGAGGAGGAACATAAGGAACATCTGAGAATAGTATTGGAAATATTGAGGAAGCATCAGCTATACGCTAAATTCAGCAAGTGCGATTTCTTTAAATCAGAGATCCAGTACTTGGGTCATGTAGTGACAGCTGAAGGGATAGCAGTGGACCCCGAAAATATTAAAACCATCATGGAGTGGAGAGTACCATAGAATGTGGCGGATATCAGATCATTTATGGGTCTGGCCGGATACTACAGGAGGTTCATCAAAGGGTTTTCTAAGATTGCCTATCCTATTACATCCTTACAAAAGAAAGGAAAACTTTTCAAATGGATGGAGGAGTGCCAGAACAGTTTTGAGATGCTGAAGCAGCTCTTAACCACAGCACCAGTGCTGAAAGTTGCTGATCCCAGCAAAGACTATGTGGTGTGTACGGATGCCAGCAAGGAGGGAGTTGGGGCAGTGTTAACACAAGAAGGCAGGGTAATAGCCTATGAATCCAGGAAATTGAGAGAACATTAACAGAAGTATTCAGCCTATGATCTAGAGCTCACAGTGGTCGCGCATGCTCTCCGGATGTGGAGGCATTATTTACTGGCCAAAATGTTCGTACTTAAGACCGACCATAGCAGCTTGACCAACTATTTTAAGCAGGCAGATTTAAACTCTAGGCAAGAAAGGTGGAATGCCTTTTTAAGTGAGTTTGACATGTACATACAACATGTTAAGGGGAAAGAAAACCGAGTTGTAGATGCCTTGAGCAGGAAATTACATGGGATTTATGCAATGTACTTCAGCCAACCGGTAAGCCAGCTGTCAGAGAATTTGAGAGAAGAAGCACGAAAGGATCCAGAATACAAGTTTCTATGGCAGCAGATGGAAGCGGATGAGGAGCAAGGTAAGCCATCTGAATATGGAAGCAATGAAGAACAAATGTTAACTTTTCGCGGAAAAACTTTTGTTCCTAACCGTGCAAGTCTCAAGGAGTTAATTTTAGACGAGTACCATCGCAGCAATTATGCTGGCCATCCTGGCTATCAAAAGATGCTTTCGGCAGTTAGAAAGATATATTACTGGCCAAGTATACGCAGAGACATTGCGGAATATTTAAGCAAGTGCTTAGAATGCCAGCAAGTTAAAGCAGAGCATCGGCACCCAGCGGGACTGCTACAACCCATACCCATTCCTGAATGGAAATGGGAGGTGATCTCTTTAGAATTTATCACAGGTTTACCTTGGACAAGGAAACATAATGATTCAATAATGGTGGTAGTGGACATATTAAGTAAATCTTCCCATTTCATACCTGTGCAATCCACATATAAGACGGTGCAGATTGCAGACATATTTATAAGAGAAATTTTCAGGTTGCATGGTATACCCAAGACTGTGATTTCAGATCGGGATGTTAAATTCACCTCCGCATTTTGGAAAACTCTGTTTTCGGGTTTAGGTACTCAAATACACTTCAGCACTGCATATCACCCTCAGACGGATGGGCAGACAGAACGGGTAAACCAAGTTTTGGAGGATATGCTGCGTATGTATGTGATGCGGCAGCCAACTAAGTGGGAGGATTACCTGCACCTAGTGGAGTTTGCATATAATAATGGATATCAGGAGTCTCTGAAAATGAGTCCCTTCGAAGCGTTATATGGACGACAGTGTCGTACACCAATTAACTGGAGTAGTCTGGAGACAAAATTAATGTTGGGGCCAGAAATGTTGGCTGAGTTAGAAGCGGAAGTAAAAAGAATAAGACAAAATTTGAAAGCCGCTCAGGATCGACAAAAGGTTTTTGCAGATAAGAAAAGATCTTATCGCGAATTCGAAGTGGGTGACCATGTGTATGTCAGGATTAAGCCTAAAAGAAGTACTTTAAGATGGACTTCTTGCACCAAGTTAGCCCCTCGTTACTGTGGACCCTTCCAGATTCTGGAAAGGGTGGGGCCAGTAGCTTACAGACTGGCGCTGCCTATTCATATTAAAGTGCATAATGTATTTCATGTATCGTTGTTAAAGCGATATGTGCATGATAAGAAACATGTAATTTATTGGCAGAATGTTTAGGTAAAGAAAAGATATATATATACATATATATATATTTTATGATTATATAAAGTACTAACTGAGAACACTTGTTTTCAGGTAGAACCGGACAGAGAGTTTCTGGTCGAGCCGCTACGTATACTTGATCGAAGAGAAATAGAACTCCGCAAAAGAGTAGTTGTCCAGGTGAAAGTGCAATGGAAGCACTTTGGACTGGACGAGGCTACTTGGGAGGATGAAAAATTCATGCAGGAGGCATATCCGGAACTTTTCACAGTTATGAGCTGAAAACACCGAGGATGGTGTCACCCTTAGGGGGGGAAGATGTAACAGTCTAGTTACAAGAAAAATTAACTAGTAGGTACTGGTTAAAGAGACAATTACTATTTTTTTTACTGTTGGAAAAGATTAGAGATATTATTTTGAATTAAAAACAGGAATTAATTATGTTATGAAATTTTATTAAAGAGGGTTTGAAAATAAAAAGGAAATCTTTTCTAAAAAGCTGATGGAAAAAGTTTTCTAGAATGGGAGGTGGTTGGGTAGTTAGGAGATACAGTTATTCACCCCTTGAGGATAAAAAGTGAATCTTGGAAAGGGGTGAAGGTTCTGAAATTCTTGGAAGAAAGGGGAAAAGCATTTTTCTTGACCTGGAAGGATCCAGTGGAAAAATGGCTACCGAACTCCATGGAATGATCAAACTTCACTGCTGATGACTGGATTGGCCGTCCAGAGGTCACAGCAGAGGTATATCCATTGATATCCCGTGGCACCGACCAGATTACTGGAGCTTGGGGGCAAGTGGAGGACGTCATCGCCTCCCTTGAAGGTTGGGAGGACATCAGCTAGAAAGAAGGATTTCTCTAAACAGATAAGTATATTCCGTGAGTTTGTAATTCAGAGGTGTCTGTAGGTGTTCTTTAAAGATGAGTAGACAGACTGATAAGTAAGGCTTAGAGCTTTATTATTAATAGAGGTTTATGTGCATGTGTTTACTATAGCAGTACTAATGTTCTTTGAGTAAAACCTAGTAGGTCAATACATAACAGTAGTCATTTAGAACTCAATATGAAATAGAAAAAAAAATAATTAAAATTCCTGTAGATGAAAGCGATGTATCGGTTCTCTGTATTTTCAACAGGACCAGATTGTTATGTAAAGATCTGTGTTTACTCAAAGCAGATTTACGAGGGATTTCTTATGCGCATACCATATAATCAATCTTCCTTAACAGTAACTTATAAAGACTTACTGTAGGCTTAAATAGATACCGGCAACCTACTTATTTGTCAAACATAACCATTGAAACATTTGATGCAGAGGAAATACACAGGAAATGTTCTAAAACTGTTCATATAATATCGGAATGAAATATCTGAAACGAAAGGAAATAAGCTTTAGTAACAACAATTCTAGACAAATAGAAACAACATCGAAACCCTCTTTCTCCGACATAATGGTTAACAGAAGAAATGCCTATAAACAAAGATTAATAGACTGCGAAACTCAACTCCACAAGACGAGATAAGCGCGGCCATAAACGTTCTGGCTTCATAGGAAAGGAAAAGAAAACTGTAAACCAAATCTTTATTCATAAGTTGTCAGTAGAAAACAAGGGTTATTGCAGAACTTCACTGAAAAACAAACTGGAACCGTGAGAATAAAATTCCATAGCAAAACGTGAAGCCGAATCGAGAAGTTGCATGTATTATAACTTATAGATGTAAGGGAGTCTAATATGGTGAACCAGAGAGGTTATTCAAGCAAATGTTCAAGTTATAAAATATCCATTATCAAACGAAACGGAAGAGCTTACAAAAGCCGACCCGCTTACAAGCACATGCAACCATTCAAAACTGTGTATTATGCATAACTTTCATAATAGCCTGGACGAGAAGTAACCCCGAGTCATATTACATTTTAGAAGAGAGATAGCTAAGAGTATAACTGTGAAATATCGATAGTATCTAATAACAATTATGGTTTGAACCCCAGACGCCCTCGGTCTTTTTACGGGGTAAAGCAGAACAAGCCAAGAAAGGAGTAACCCCATGGTTCGAGCCGTGCCGGGCTTTACCCAACCAGGGTTCGAAACCAAAGCGAAAGTGAAAACCCGTTGGACAGATTGAGGAGGGTAGCACCCTGAACGGGTTAAATACCTGTGCAATTAGGGGCACCATCTATTAGACACACTTCACCGGTTTTCGCTGCTCCAGAAAAACAATAACCTGAGGAGAGGATTGAGATATGGCGTACCTGCAAAGAAAAACATATCGATTAAGAACTATTGCACCCAAAGAAGAATGGGAAAATACCCCATTAGTAAACTGACAACGTTAATCTCTGAGAAGGCGAATACCGGAAAAAAGATTTTGAACCTATCCTTTACCTGAAACGATAATACAGAGGTAGGGTTTAGATAAACTGACTAAAACTGAAGTAGACAAGAAGAACTCCTCCGGGCAGGAATGGCAACAACAGAAATGGAACGGACCTTACCATTAATCTGAGTGAAGAAGGTAACGCTATGGAAGGGTTTTGTCAACTGGATGAAGAGGCGACAGGGTGACTAGGCGTGGAAACCCTGCACAGGAAGCATATACCAGAAAACTGTTAGCCAGCTAAACAATAGAGAAATGAAAACATAGTTACCTGATAGCAGAAAGAAGAACAGATCTTTTGTGAAGAGATGGAAGAGTAAAACCTGGGTTGTTACCTGTTACCGTGAGCGGGTTTAATAAACTCCAGGGCGTAACTTGCTAGGCATAAACTCCAGATGTAACTGAGAATTCTTGAAGACAATGAACGCCGAACAGGTTTCAGAGAGCTCCAAGTCGGAGCGCTACAGAAGAAAGCCATGAGTGCAACAATGAGAATGGCACCGCCAAGTCTGGCGGGAGTATCAAACCCCGGAGGTGACGAAATCTGCTACGGATAGAAACAATGAATGACACATGCCAAATGGCGCCAATGCTTATCTCGAGAGATCTGAGGGTAAGCCACCTTAAAGATCACCTGAGGAACGCATGCCACCTCGCACAAAAGCATTGGAATGATCGCGTGGAATAGACCCAATACAGTGTGGACGTAGCACAGAGTTAAGGCGATCGCGACGAGGAGTAAATGCGCAAGGATTAGTGGTACAAGGGGATCATACGATCATATAAAACTATAGTGTTATCAATTAATTAATCATGCAAACCTTGTAACCAGTGCATGTTTGTTCGACGTTAGGATATCAATAAGATTTGATAATTCCTATAATATCAAGGTTTACTTTGTAAGATATGATTAGTAATCGATGTAGCTTATGAATCCGATCTGAAGGTTGTGTATTATTGATACAAAATGTTTACTTCCTGTTTTATTAGGACGAAGGGTAAAGTTATTATTACTTGAGTTTAAAATTTTTTTTTATTTTGTTGTTTAATGTATGTGACAAGTGGTATTAGAGCCGGTTACTACACTGGCACCTAAAGGTCTACTAACAAAGCTGTGTGTGTATTAGTGCACTGAGAAGAGGAAAGAATATGAGGGAAGATATAGCGTCTCAATCACAACCAAACGATACTCAAGGTCCAACAGTTATGGACCCAAAGATGTGGGTCCAATTAACTGTGGAACATCATCAAAAAACGAGCAAATTGCTGGAAGAACAGCAGCAACAAACTGTTTTCCTGCTAAACACTGTACAGCAGTTACAGGAGGAGATGATGAGAGTCCGGAAGGACAATGAAAAATTGTTGCAAGACCAGGAAAAGATCCTGAAAAGTATATCAGATAAACAAAATCAGGAAATGCGACAACCCAGTGTGGAAAAAGAACTATCAACAGAAGTAGAGGACCAGCAAACTAGAAATAACACCACTGGAAAGACTGAAAAGAGTTATTCTCACAGGAGAAAAAACTGTAATAACAATGAAGCAGAATCAGAAAATCTGTCTGATCAATAGGATCATAAGAGGCAGAAGGTGGAGCTGCAGGGGGAGTTCCGCAAGATTAAGCCACCAATGTTTGATGGCGAGGCAGAGGAGGCAGCAGAAGCATGGTTGATTAACATCAACAAATATTTTCAGGTGTATGAATATAGTAGCAATCTGAAAGCCCGATTGGCTATATATCAGCTGCGAGAGAAAGCCACCCTGTGGTGGGAGGAAGTTAAAAATGTTCGCAGCATTGATGAGCGAGACATTACCTGGGAGTCATTCCAGCAGTATTTCAAGGATAAATATCTAACAGAAATATTCTATGATGATAAAGCTAAGGAATTCCACGATCTTCGGCTGGGTCAAATGACTATGGACGAGTATGTCACAAAATTTACTTCACTGCTACGCTATGTACCATATCTCAGAGAGGAAAAGGCCAAGGTACAGAGATTTCTGAGTAGTTTGCCTGCTTCCATGAGGGAAAGAATAGAGTTTTTTAACCCCCAAACGATGGATGAAGCTGTCCGGAAAGCACGCATGTGTTACTAGCAGTTTAAGACCAAAGGGGATGGTGGTAAGGGTTGGCAGCCCAAGAAAAATCAGAAGAGTGCTCCTACTTTTAAAAGCAGTAAAAGCAATCACTTTAGGGGGGTAGGACGGAACGCTGGTAGTAAGCATTTTAACCGGAACCATCAAAGAATCAGGTGGCCAGCTGAAGAAAAACCCACAGAAGCATCAAGCAAACCAGAGCAAGGGCAGAATCCTAAGCCTCCCCTACAGTGTTGGGGCTGTGGGGAAGCACATTACTATAAGAACTGTCCACAACGGAAAAAGAATGAGTCTGTGGCAAACTTGCAGGAAGCATCAACAGTGGGGGACGTGGCGCGGAACATACCACGTATAAACGCAGTGTTGGAGGATCGACAGGCTGACTATCAACCCACAATGATTGAACTGGAAGGTACTATACTTTCTAAACCTATCTCGATTTTAGTAGATCCTGGAGCTAGTTTAAGCTATGTAAGTCCTAAACTAGTGGAGATGTGTAAGTTGAAAGAGCAGAGGTTTAAAAATTCCTGGTTAGTTCAATTAGCCACCGGGTCAAAGCGCAAAGTGACTGCAAAAATTGTTGATTTCATATTGGAAGTTGCAGAACAGCAACTGCAAGTAGATCTAAATGTTCTACCATTAGGTTCGTATGATGTATTACTCGGAATGGACTGGCTGGAAAAACACTGGACTGTAGTGGACTGTAAGGAAAAGACCATTTATTATAGAACACTAGATGGTAAGGGTAAGGAAATTAAAGGAATTAAAAAGCCTGTGCAGTTACGCCCCATAACAGCATCTCAGTTAAGCAAATGTATTCAGAAATGATGTCAGATGTATGCATTCAAGTAGGGTATGCAGAATCTAATGTAAAGGCAGCAGACATAAAAGACATTCCTATAGTACAGGAATTCCTGGATGTGTTTCCAGAAAACATTCCAGGGTTGCCGCCAAAAAGAGACATTGACTTCACTATCGAGTTGCTACCCGGAGCCTCCCCTGTGTTAAGAGCACCTTATAGAATGAGTATACCAGAATTAACAGAATTAAAGATACAGCTGCAGGAGTTGTTGGATAAGGGATATATCCGCCCAAGTGTGTCACCTTGGGGAGCACCAGTCCTCTTTGTTAAAAAGAAGGATGGAACCTTACGTATGTGCATGGACTACTGACAACTCAACAAGCTGACAGTTAAGAACAAATATCCTCTACCCAGAATCGACGATTTATTCGATCAGGTGAGGGGAGCCAAAGTGTTCTCCAAAATAGATTTGAGATCGAGATATCATCAGATTCGAATCAAGGATGAGTATGTTTGCAAAACAGCATTCCGCACCAGGTATGGGCATTATGAATTTGTGGTATTGCCTTTCGGATTGACAAATGCACTAGCAACCTTTATGAGGTTGATGAATAGCATTTTCCATCAGTTTCTGGATCGCTTTGTACTAGTTTTCATAGATGACATTTTGATCTACTAAAAGAGCGAGGAGGAACATAAGGAGCATCTGAGAATAGTATTGGAAATATTGAGGAAGCATCAGTTGTATGCTAAATTCAGCAAGTGCGATTTCTTTAAATCAAAGATCCAGTACTTGGGTCATGTAGTGATAGCTGAAGGGATAGCATTGGACCCCGAAAAGATTAAAACCATCATGGAGTGGAGAGTACCACAGAATGTGGCGGATATCAGATCGTTTATGGGTCTGGCCGGATACTACAGGAGGTTCATCAAAGGGTTTTCTAAGATTGCCTATCCTATTACATCCTTACAAAAGAAAGGAAAACTTTTCAAATGGACGGAGGAGTGCCAGAACAGTTTTGAGATGCTGAAGCAGCTCTTAACCACAGCACCAGTGCTGAAAGTTGCTGATCCCAGCAAAGACTATGTGGTGTGTACGGATGCCAGCAAGGAGGGAGTTGGGGCAGTGTTAACGCAAGAAGGCAGGGTAATAGCCTATGAATCCAGGAAATTGAGAGAACATGAACAGAAGTATTCAGCCTATGATCTAGAGCTCACAACCGTCGTGCATGCTCTCCGGATGTGGAGGCATTATTTACTGGGCAAAAGGTTCGTACTTAAGACCGACCATAGCAGCTTGACCAACTATTTTAAGCAGGCGGATTTAAACTCTAGGCAAGCAAGGTGGAATGCCTTTTTAAGTGAGTTTGACATGGACATACAACATGTTAAGGGGAAAGAAAGCTGAGTTGCAGATGCCCTGAGCAGGAAATTACATGGGATTTATGCAATGTACTTCAGCCAACCGGTAAGCCAGCTGTCAGAGCATTTGAGAGAAGAAGCACGAAAGGATCCAGAATACAAGTTTCTATGGCAGCAGATGGAAGCGGACGGAGAGCAAGGTAAGCCATCTGAATATGGAAGCAATGAAGAACAAATGTTAACTTTTCGCGGAAAAACTTTTGTTCCTAACCGTGCAAGTCTCAAGGAGTTAATTTTAGATGAGTACCATCGCAGCAATTATGCTGGCCATCCTGGCTATCAAAAGATGCTTTCGGCAATTAGAAAGATATATTACTGGCCAGGTATGCACAGAGACATTGCGAAATATTTAAGCAAGTGCTTAGAATGCCAGCAAGTTAAAGCAGAGCATCGGCACCCAGCGGGACTGCTACAACCCATACCCATTCCTGAATGGAAATGGGAGGTGATCTCTTTAGACTTTATCACAGGTTTACCTCGGACAAGAAAACATAATGATTCAATAATGGTGGTAGTGGACAGATTAAGTAAATCTGCCCATTTCATACCTGTGAAATCCACTTATAAGACGGTGCAGATTGCAGACATATTTATGAGAGAAATTTTCAGGTTGCATTGTATACCCAAGACTGTGATTTCAGATCGGGATGTTAAATTCACCTCCGCATTTTGGAAAACTCTGTTTTTGGGTTTAGGTACTCAAATACACTTCAGCACTGCATATCACCCTCAGACGGATGGGCAGACAGAATGGGTAAACCAAGTTTTGGAGGATATGCTGCGTATGTATGTGATGCGGCAGCCAACTAAGTGGGAGGATTACCTGCACCTAGTGGAGTTTGCATATAACAATGGATATCAGGAGTCTCTGAAAATGAGTCCCTTCGAAGCGTTATATGGACGACAGTGTCGCACACCAATTAACTGGAGTAGTCCGGAGACAAAATTAATGTTGGGGCCAGAAATGTTGGCTGATTTAGAAGCGGAAGTAAAAAGAATAAGACAGAATTTGAAAGCCGCTCAGGATCGACAAAAGGTTTTTGCAGATAAGAAAAGATCTTATCGCGAATTCGAAGTGGGTGACCATGTGTATGTTAGGATTAAGCCTAAAAGAAGTACTTTAAGATGGACTTCTTGCACCAAGTTAGCCCCTTGTTACTGTGGACCCTTCCAGATTCTGGAAAGGGTGGGGCCAGTAGCTTACAGACTAGCGCTGCCTAGTCATATTAAAGTGCATAATGTATTTCATGTATCGTTGTTAAAGCGATACGTGCATGATGAGAAACATGTAATTTATTGGCAGAATGTTCAGGTAAAGAAAAGATATATATATATACATATATATATTTGATGATTATATAAAGTACTAACTGAGAACACTTGTTTTCAGGTAGAACTGGACGGAGAGTTTCTGGTCGAGCCGCTACGTATACTTGATCGAAGAGAAATAGAACTCCGCAAAAGAGTAGTTGTCCAGGTGAAAGTCCAATGGAAGCACTTTGGACTGGACGAGGCTACTTGGGAGGATGAAAAATTCATGCAGGAGGCATATCCGGAACTTTTCATAGTTATGAGCTGAAAACACCGAGGACGGTGTCACCCTTAGGGGGGGAAGATGTAACAGTCTAGTTACAAGAAAAATTAACTAGTAGGTACTGGTTAAAGAGACAATTACTATTTTTTTTACTGTTGGAAAAGATTAGAGATATTATTTTGAATTAAAAACAGGAATTAATTATGTTATGAAATTTTATTAAAGAGGGTTTGAAAATAAAAAGGAAATCTTTTCTAAAAAGCTGATGGAAAATTTTTTCTAGAATGGGAGGTGGTTGGGCAGTTAGGAGATACAGTTATTCACCCCTTGAGGATAAAAAGTGAATCTTGGAAAGGGGTGAAGGTTCTGAAATTCTTGGAAGAAAGGGGAAAAGCATTTTTCTTGAGCTGGAAGGATCCAGTGGAAAAATGGCTACCGAACTCCATGGAATGATCGAACTTCACTGCTGATGACTGGATTGGTCGTCCAGAGGTCACAGCAGAGGTATTTCCACTGATATCCCATGGCACCGACCAGATTACTGGAGCTTGGGGGCAAGTGGAGGACGTCATCGCCTCCCTTGAAGGTTGGGAGGACATCAGCTAGAAAGAAGGATTTCTCTAAACAGATAAGTATATTCCGTGAGTTTGTAATTCAGAGGTGTCTGTAGGTGTTCTTTAAAGATGAGTAGACAGACTGATAAGTAAGGCTTAGAGCTTTATTATTAATAGAGGTTTATGTGCATGTGTTTACTATAGCAGTACTAATGTTCTTTGAGTAAAACCTGGTAGGTCAATACATAACAGTAGTCATTTAGAACTCAATATGAAATAGAAAAAAAAAAGAATTAAAATTCCTGTAGATGAAAGCGATGTATCGGTTCTCTGTATTTTCAACAGGACCAGATTGTTATGTAAAGATCTATGTTTACTCAAAGCAGATTTACGAGGGATTTCTTATGTGCATACCATATAATCAATCTTCCTTAACGATAACTTATAAAGACTTACTGTAGGCTTAAATAGATATCGGCAACCTACTTATTTGTCAAACATAACCATTGAAACATTTGATGCAGATGAAATACACAGGAAATGTTCTAAAACTGTTCATATAATATCGAAATGAAATATCTGAAACGAAAGGAAATAAGCTTTAGTAACAACGATTCTAGACAAATAGAAACAGCATCGAAACCCTCTTTCTCCGACATAATGGTTAACAGAAGAAATGTCTATAAACAAAGATTAATAGACTGCAAAACTCAACTCCACAAGACGAGAGAAGCGCGGCCATAAACGCTCCGGCTTCACAGGAAAGGAAAAGAAAACTGTAAACCAAATCTTTATTCATAAGTTGTCAGTAGAAAACAAGGGTTATTGCAGAACTTCACTGAAAAACAAACTGAAACCGTGAGAAGAAAATTCCATAGCAAAACGTGAAGCCGAATCGAGAAGTTGCATGTATTATAACTTATAGATGTAAGGGAGTCTAATATGGTGAACCAGAGAGGTTATTCAAGCAAATGTTCAAGTTATAAAATATCCATTATCAAACGAAACGGAAGAGCTTGCAAAAGCCGACCCGCTTACAAGCACATGCAACCATTCAAAACTGTGTATTATGCATAACTTTCATAATAGCCTGGACGGGAAGTAACCCCGAGTCATATTACAATTTAGAAGAGAGATAGCTAAGAGTATAACTGTGAAATATCGATAGTATCTAATAACAATTATGGTTTGAACCCCAGACGACCTCGGTCTGTTTACGGGGTAAAACAGAACAAGCCAAGAAAGGAGTAACCCCACGGTTCGAGCCATGCCGGGCTTTACCTAACCAGGGTTCGAAACCAAAGCGAAAGTGAAAACCCGTTGGACAGATTGAGGAGGGTAGCACCCTAAACGGGTTAAATACCTGTGCAATTAGGGGCACCATCTGTTAGACACACTTCACCGGTTTTCGCTGCTCCAGAAAAACAATAACTTGAGGAGAGGATTGAGATATGGCGTACCTGCAAAGAAAAACATATCGATTAAGAACTCTTGCGCCCAAAGAAGAATGGGAAAATACCCCATTAGTAAACCGACAACGTTAATCTCTGAGAAGGCGAATACCTGATAAAAGATTTTGAACCTATCCTTTACCTGAAACGATAATACAGAGGTAGGGTTTAGATAAACCGACTAAAACTGAAGTAGACAAGAAGAACTCCTCCGGGCAGGAATGGCAACAACATAAATGGAACAGACCTTACCATTAATCTGAGTGAAGAAGGTAACGCTATGGAAGGGTTTTGTCAACTGGATGAAGAGGCGACAGGGTGACTAGGCGTGGAAACCCTGCACAGGAAGCATATACCAGAAAATTGTTAGCCAGCTAAACAATAGAGAAATGAAAACATAGTTACCTGATAGCAGAAAGAAGAACAGATCTTTTGCGAAGAGATGGAAGAGTAAAACATGGGTTGTTACCTGTTACCGTGAGCGGGTTTAATAAACTCCAGGGCGTAACTTGCTAGGCAAAAACTCCAGATGTAAATGAGAATTCTTGAAGACAATGAACGCCGAACAGGTTTCAGAGAGATCCAAGTTGGAGCGCTGCAGAAGAAAGCCATGAGTGCAACAATGAGAATGGCACCGCCAAGTCTGGCAGGAGTATCAAACCCCGGAGGTGACGAAATCTGCTACAGATAGAAACAATGAATGACACATGCTAAATGGCGCCAATGCTTATCCCGAGAGATCCGAGGGTAAGCCACCTTAAAGATCACCTGAGGAATGCATGCCACCTCGCACAAAAGCATTGGAATGATCGCGTGGAATAGACCCAATATAGTGTGGACGTAGCACAGAGTTAAGGCGATCCCGACGAGGAGTAAATGCGCAAGGATTAGTGGTACAAGGGGATCATACGATCATATAAAACTATAGTGTTATCAATTAATTAATCATGCAAACCTTGTAACCAGTGCATGTTTGTTCGACGTTAGTATATCAATAAGATTTGATAATTCCTATAATATCAAGGTTTACTTTGTAAGATATGATTAGTAATCGATGTAGCTTATGAATCCGATCTGAAGGTTGTGTATTATTGATACGAAAAGTTTACTTCCTGTTTTATTAGGACGAAGGATAAAGTTATTATTACTTGAGTTTAAATTTTTTATTTATTTTGTTGTTGAATGTATTTGACAATAATCGAGTACATGTAACCCATGTAAGCCTTATATCCAAATCTTATGAAACACTGAGGAAAAACCAAATCGAATTCCCATGACTACATGTAACCCATGTGAGCCTTGTATCCAAATCTTATGAAAAACTAAGCCAAAAAACCAGATCGAATTCAAGGCGAGAGTGTAATGTCAATCATCTATAGGCAAAAAACATGATATAGGTTGCGATGATTAAAAACAAAAACATAAGGAGCTCCAATATGTAAAAACACGAAGATATTGAAGCAGAGATATAAAAGGTAGGAAAATATGATATATCTCGCTAGCTTGTAAGTGTCAGGCTAGCTTGTCGCAGGTCTTTGTATGAGAAAATTAAGGTAGTGGAAATACTTGTGAATCCATTAAACTCGAACCCCTGTAAGGTGAAATAACATGCAAATGAATTGCTATTTTTATTCAAAATACAAGTCATTTAAGGATTATTTTACTTTTCAAACTATTAATAAATCTGTGTTAATATTTTAATAAGAACAATAAAATATAAAAAAATGGTTAATATTTATATTTTTAATTAAAATAATATAATTTTCTAAAATATTTTTTAATATAATTTTCTAAAATATTTTTAATATATTTTAAAACAAAATTAGGATTTTTGAAAAATAAACTCGTTTATAGTTTCATATATTCAGTCTTCATAATTTCACATCTTCTAATTTCTTTTGTTTTTTAAATTAATTAATTAATTATATGTATAATTAATTTAAATTATACATATAAATTTATTAATCACATTTATTTAATAAATTATAAATATTTTATTTAAAATTGAATTTTATAGTAATATTTATTTTTACAATATTATTATAAATATTTTATTTAAAATTGAGTTTTATAATAATTTTTATTTTTACAATATTTTAATTTTATATTTTATTTAAAAATAAGTTTTATAGTAATATTTATTTTTATAACATTATTATTATTTTTAATTTGACACAAGGTATTTGAACTTTAAATTTAATAATATATGTAATATGCCATAATACAATAATATTTTTTTGTAAGTTTGGCAAGATTACATTTTCATCATGTCCAATTGGTGAAGGGAATTGAATTAGTGACTTCATGTCAAAGAGCTCCTTATGAGATCACCAAATCACTGTCTATCCAAAACTAGTAGGCATTTCACAATACAATAATTAATAATCAAATAGTATTTTTATTATTTTGAGAATGTATAATGTTTTTATTTTTTTCTTAAATAAGTGTCTAAAATTTGATAAGAATTTTTTTAAATCATAAATTTAAATTGAATAATTTGCAATAGAATTTTCTCAAAACACCAATCCATCTATATATTCAAAAACACATTTTAAATAAGAAAAAACTACAATCTCATTCAAAACTATATCATCAAAATTACACAACCATTACACAGCTAGCTTCCAAAAATCTCCAACAATATATCATCACCACATTTTAGAAAAGATTAAAATTCCTCCCAATTAAAAAAATCTAATCTTTATCAAACTTATAATAAAAAAAACTACAATAAGAAGAGACAACAATCTCATTATAATGTTTTGACATTTTCCTAAATATTTTTTAAATTGAATTCGTCTAAAATTTGATATTTTTTTTTTTAAATCATAAATTTGAATTGAGTAATTTGCAAAATTTTAATATTCTAGAATTTTTTCAAAATAAGAATTCATCTATTTATTTAAAAACACATTTTAAATACGAAAAAAAAAACTACAATCTCATTCAAAACTATATAATCACAATTACACAACCATTACAATGAAACCACAAAGTTCACTTCCAAAAATCTCCAACAATATATCATCACATTTATAGAAAAAAAACGAAAACTATAATCTCATTCAAATTCAAAATTCAAAATATTTTTTCTATTTATTTAAAAACACATTTTAAATAAGAAAAAAATATAATCTCATTCAAAACTATAATTCTTCCTAACCATTAAAATATGCATAATCTTTATTAAACTTATAATAAATAAATAAATAAATCACTAAAAAGAAACTACAATCCCATTTAAAAGAACATTGTATGACCCAATTTTGGAAAAAAACAAAACTTCTCTTATTTAAAATAAACCTAATGTTTTACCACTCTAGGTGTATATAAAGTACACAAGACAAAAAGCTGTGCCCACGGTCAGCATCCACCTGTTTGGTGCTACAATTGCTAGTTATTGTATAGCGAGTGTCTCCACAGGTGAATCCACCGATTTACTCGAAACATCGAGATAGGCGGAAATCCATTATTGTGAGGTTACCAATAAAGTCCACCGCTTCCACTTCCAATTGAGGTCAAATTCAAGAACAGCACTGAACTCTAAAACTCCATTGTTTCTCGATTCCATCAAAAGCTTGAATATCACGTTACAGTGGCTTCAGCAAAGTGGAAAATAGATATGCCGGACAGGTCTCTTTGGTGAATTTTAAACCTTAAACTCATAGTCTAACCGCGAGCAATCATGTGGGGAGCAGCGATTTTGTGTTGAAAATTGGAACACCACTGAAAAGAGAAACCGTTTGATTGAGTTTATCCCGTTACCACACTGTACTACAAGAATCTACTATTTTTCAATTTGACGTACATGGCTTTCAGCATGGTGCTCAATATTTGATATTATCCTTTTAGCTAAGTGGATTTAGGAGTTGTTTATCGAGGGTAGTATTTTTGCTGAAATCAGGTGAAAAAAAATTCAAAAAATCAGGTAGTTGGAGTGTTTAAATTGCATTTTTGATAGTGGAAATGAATTCAGCAGTATCAAAAACACTTAGGGCACCCAAAATACTGATGTTTAACAACTATGAACAAAATTCTGATAAATCTTTGCGGAAATTTTTCAAAATCTTATCGAAATTTCTAGATTATTCTGTGAGTATTTTAGACTACGGCATTCCATATAAATCTACACCGTAGTCTAAAAAATCCATATATGGAATTACTTGGCTGCTGGAAATTGAGGTTTTCATCCAATTGTTATATGAAGCTTTCAATTCCTTGCTAAAAGTAATATTAGACAAATTTACTTTATATACACGATAATATTATTTTTGAAATAGCAAGTATTAAGCACTAAGCAGTGAGTTAATAAATAGTTCACTGTTTTTATTTTTATTTTTGTTTATTGGATGAGAATAATGTGGCATCCATAAGTTAATGAATGGTTTAATGTTTTTTCAGTTTGTTTTCTGATAAGAAGAATGTGGTATCGAATGGATAGGAAGAAAACATAATGAGCCAACATTGACATTGCATAGTACTTAATATTTGCCATCATACTAAAAAAAGAACTTGACTCAATTAAAACTAATAAGATGCATTTTAAAGTTGACACAAAATATCTTACAAAATGGTTACAAGTGACACATGTACAAGGAATGCTTTCTAGATGCATTTCTTTCCTGAAATAATATGCATTTATATGCATATAATTTTCTTAAATAATATGCAATAAATAAATTTAAGAGTAGTGAATTAACTGATGTATAGTTGTAATATATATATGATGTTGATGATTATTAATGTTCACTAAAACCAATATTGTTTATCGGATCTTAATTGAGATTCTTTAAAATATTTTATTTCTATGATTGAAAAGAAGAGAGAGAAATATTCCTAGATCCTTGTAGTGTTGTTGACTTAACAAATCAAGAAGCTTAGTAGTGTGGCAAATATTACGAAATTGGAACGCATGTGAGTAAGAGTTTGCAATCCAAGAGAGCATGCTTTTCATCTTCAACCCTCTTAGTATAGCAAATGTGACAAAATCCTTGGCCCCAAGGTGTGTTATAGCATCATTCAACACTTTTGTAGATTCGATGCTCTGTTATGTGGCCTTGTGATCAGGTGCTAAAAAATATGCTCAAAAATTAATGTCAGAATGGTGTGGAACCTAAACGACTGCGTAGATCTTGTCTTTCTAAACCCGACGCAACTCGTTTCGCGGAGAACCGACACCATATGATCCCAGAAACGAGTTATGTTCGTTTTCTCAAACAGGGAAATTTTCCAAAATGGACAGTTGATTAGAAAATATTTTGGGCCGATGGTAGGTTGCCACGTGGACTCTTCTGGTTGGTCGAAATTCAATTTTTTTGGGCCTACCACAGTCTGACATGTGGCAAGCCCTGAATGGTTATGTTTTGAGAGAATTTGATTGGGTGGTTGGTGGCCAACCACATGTTGCCACGTGGCCCAACTGGAGGCCACCATGTGGTAACATGGGGGACACCAAAATTTGGTTGGTATGCCAAACTGCACCACATGGGATTCAAACACCGAACCTCACTTCGAACAACACAACGCCCTCACTGGTCGGACTACATTAAACCTTATTAAAACATATAGCCAAAACCATATTTGAATCTTATGTCGGCAGAGTTTGGGGGTAAGGGGCTAGGGCTTAGCCCTGCCACCCCCCATAATATGCATATGACCAATGGCTCAGGATTGGGGCCGCGGTGTGGCAGAGCCCACTAAATTTTTAATTATTATTTTTTTAATCCACTGATTATAATGATTTAAAATTTGAATTCATGGCGTTATTGAGCATTTTAACTATCTGAAAATTTCGCCTAGAATTCCACAAATTTGTTTCTCGATTAGCTGAAATCAGGGCGAATTTGTAGGAAAGTTCAGGATTTTAAGGAATTTGTGGTGCGATTAGTAGCAAAGATAAAGAGGCTCATAACTTCGTTAGTTTTTGACCAATTTTGGAGGAGAAAGAGGCTAGAAAGGAATTTTTGATAGCTATGAAACTAATGGAATGGGTTTTGAAGCCATTTGAGCACTAAAAATGTATATAATTACCATTTTTTAGCATAGTGATATAGGGCCAAGCCATTTGAAGCTGGACCAAGGAGACGTAGTCGAGGAGGGGTGAACTCCATCACTTGCTGTGTTGTGGTTGTTTTTATGGTGTATTTTTCTATTGTTTTTGTTATTTCAAAGTTTAAATTTATGCTTTATGTGTTTAAGAATTTAACATAAAGGCTTATAAAAATCAATTTACAAAACCTCAAGCACATTTACATTAAGATCTCATACATATCAAGTTTGGTATCAAAGCTTGGTTTTCTTGTTACTATGAGGATTTAATTGTTTGCAAGTGTATGTGATTCTTACAAGGTTGAAGCTTAAGAGAGGAGAGGGAAATTTTGTGGTTGCAAGTCCTCAAGTTAGGTCAAGGACAAGGAGAGCAAGTTTGACACAATCTCCACCACAAATTCTACCTCAAATTGAAGTGAAGCTTCAGAAAGTATGTCAAATGAAGGAGAGCCTAACAAAATGTTAGACACTGAAAAATCCTTCTGGGACGAATTCTTTATATGGAAATAATGGTAAAATTTCTCTATGAGGAGAGAAGCACAAGGATGCAAGGTGAGAGCTCCAATATTCCAAAGGGAGACAAGTCTTTAAAAGGATAAGAAGGAGATGGAGACAAGCCTCCAAAATGTAATGAGAATGGTGACAAACCACCTTTGACACCACCATTCTCCTCACCACCATCCTCACCACCATCTTCACCATCATCTTCTTCCACAACAAGCCCTTCAAAACACCTCCACAATCTCCAAAAGGTCATGGTAAAACTCCATTTTTAAAGCTTGACATAGTTTGATTTGTCTATGTATGATGGAGAGGTAGATGCTGAAAGATTAGACAATTGGGTACGTCATCTTGAAGTGTATTGCAGGATACAAAGAATTAAGGATGATGACACAAAGATTCAACTTGCTTCACTAAGATTGGAAAGTGAAACACTTATTTGGTGGGAAACCAAAAATCAAGAGGACATGAAGAAACATGGTAAGGTCTTAACCTCTTGGAATGATTTTGTTGCTACCTTAAGGAGACAATTTGATCCATTAGCATACACGAAAAATGATATAATGGACTGGAAAAATTTTAGGCAGGTAAAGGTCAAAGTTTGCAAAGCTACACTCAGGAGTTTAGGAGAAGAGCACTAATATTTGGTGTAGATTTGACATCTCAATAAACTTTGTTAAAGTAAATTGGAGGTTTGCATAGTTACCAAAGACATACTATTCTCATGTTTAATCCTTCAAATTTAGATGAAGTATGTGTACATTCCACACATCTAGAGGAAAGAGGGAAACATTTTTTAGAGGAGAAAAGTGAGGATACCTTTGAGTCTGAAGAGAAAGGAAAGGGTAAGTTCAAGGGTAAAGGTAAAAATACTGCTTCCATCAAGGTAGAGAAAGAAAACTCACATGCAAACATTGTTCCAAAGATGGGCATGATGAAGATCATTTCTGGAAACTTCATCCAAAGATGAGACCCAACAAGGTTAAAAACAAGGAGAAGGAGAAGACAACTACTACAATAACACATGATTTAGGTTATGATTTCAAAGATGAAAAAAAGATCACCGCAATGGGTTTGAAAGGTAAGGACATTGCAAGTACTAGTTCTTCAAGTTGTCTCAATAGTACTCAAGATGATGAAACAGGAATTGAACTTTTCCATGTTACAGTTATTTCAAAGCATATCAAGATTGACGCCCTAATCGATAGTGGTTAACAAGAAAACCTTATTTTTGGAGACTTAGTCAAGAAGTTGAATTTAGAAAAAATCCCTCATTCAAGACCTTATTCTTTTGGTTGGATATGTAAGAATGAAAATTTGCAAGTGACGAGGAAGTGCATACTTAGATTTGCAATCACTGCAAAATTTCTTGATGAAGTTGAATGTGTTGTTATTCCGCTTGATATTTATGGTATTGTTTTGGGTAGCCCATACTTTATGATAGGAAATAAATATTTCATCACCATGAGAATAAGCATCACGTGTTCAAGAATGTGATTGAGTACATCGTTAGAGCGCATAGTAAGAAGATGAATTTGTCTCTTATGCATGCTGGAAAAATGAAGAGAATTGTGAATGCTAGTCAAAACTTTTCTTTGTTAATATTCAAGCATCAAGATGTTATGAATGAGGTCTTCCAAGGTGATGCATCAAATGAAAATTCTGAGTTCATTGAGGTTGCTAATGTTTGTGATAAGATGTTTCAGGAGTCTAACATGTTGCCTCCTAAAGGAGGCTAAAAGAGGTAAACACGATGCAGTAAAATTGCAGCAGCATGCATCATTGTTGAGCAGTGATGTGAACAAGATGCCAGTGCAAGAGAGTGTAAATATCAAAGACCAAGTGCCAAAGAAAATTGACAAAGAGGGAATTGGGTTCAAAATTTGTTATTGTGGGTTTAAAAAAGTTTTGTCTTTGAAATGGATGTTGCATGGTGATGGCAATCACATTTGGTCAAGAGTCGAGTCAAGCATAAGGAAAGACAAGCTAAGCATCGTCATGTCGACAGTGCTCGAGGTGAGAATAATTTCAAGTTTTTAAAGTTTTCTTTGATTAAAAACTGAGGAGGGAACATGTATTTTTCTTCAAGGACAGTTTTCTCTTCTGCAAATTCTAGGAAATTGCAGCAAGATGGTATCTACAACAACAATTCAAGGTCTACAAATTCAGGGGAAAAAACCATTTTTCATGAAAATCTCAAATTGTTGAATTCAAGAAAATTCTAGTGGATTGAGACTGGAAGGGTGAGGGGGTTGTACCCTCATGCAAATTTTCATTAATAAAATATATTTTGGGGTCCAAAAGCTTCTAGTGGGGAGGAGTGATCAAGTGTTAAAAAACATACTCAAAAATGAAAGTTGTTGGAATGGTGTGGAACCTAAATGATCACGTAGATCTCATCGTTCTGAATTTGATGCACCTCGTTTTGCGGAAAAACGACAATGTATGCTCCCAGAAACAAGTTCTGTTCGTTTTCCCAAACATGGAAATTTTCCAAAAAGGCGAGCTTATTAGGGAAATTTTTGGCCCAGTGGTAGGCTACCATGTGGCCTGTTCTGGTTAGTCAAAAGTCAAATGTTTTGGGCCTACCATAACCGGACACATGGCAGGTCATAAATGTTTTTGTTTTGGGAAAATTTGATTGGGTGGTTGGTGGCCAACCACATGCTACCATGTCGCCCAACCGGAGGCCGCCATGTGGCAACAAGGGGGCCACCAAAATTTGGTTCGTATGCCAAATTGCACCGCATTGGATTCAAACGCTGAACCTCACTCCAAACAACGCAACTCCCTCACTGGTTAGGCTACGTTAAACCTTGTTAAAACATATGGCCAAAACCATATTTGAATGTTATGTTGGAGAAGTTTGGGGGTAAGGGGACATGGCTTAACCCCAACCCTCCCATAATATGCATATAACCCATGGCTTAGGACCGGGGGTGTAGTGCGACAAATCCCACCTAATTTTTAATTAAATTTTTTTTAATCCCTGATTATAATGTTTTAAAATTCATATTTATGGCGTTATTGGTCATTTTAACTGTCTGACAATTTCGCTTGGAATTCCGCAAATTTGTTGCCCAATTAGCTGAACTCATGGCGAATTTGTAGGACAATTCTAGATTTTGGGGAATTTGTGGTGCGATTAGCATCAAAGCTAGGGAGGCTCATAACTTCTTTAGTTTTTGACCAATTTTGGAGCAGAAAGAGGCTAGACAAGAATTTTTGATAGGTTTGAAGCTAATAGAACATGTTTTGAAGCCATTTGAGCACTGTAAATGTATGTAATAACCATTTTTGAGCATAATGATATAGGGTCAAGCCATTGGAAGATGGACCAAGGAGACGTAGCCCATGAGGGGTGAACTCCTTCATCACTTGCTATGTTGTGGTTATTTTTATAGTGTGTTTGTTTGTTGTTTTTACTATTTCAGAGTTTAAATTTATGCTTTATGTGTTTAATAATTTAACATAAAGGCTCATAAAAATCAATTTTTAACACTTGCAATTTATAAACCCTCAAGCACATTTACATTAAGATCTCATACATATCACCTTGGGCAACCCTTCCCCTTCAGACTTGACACTTTGTTAAAAAATAATGTTTTGAATTCCATACACAATTTCACCCTTCAAAAAATGCGTATACACGTGGGTACCTCCATATAGAACCCACGTGCATAATTTAAAATATGAACAAAATAGAACTATCCTATTTTTTGGGTGGGGTTTGCGGGTTTCACCAAAAGCCACCTACAAGAGCCTATGGCCTAATTGAATCAAATGATTTAGGGTGATATATATACACCTCATGGGAAGGCCTAAATGATAGAAAAAGAGATACGATATAAATACTATAGTCTGTTGGTCCCCGATCCAGTCTAAGTTTCCCTGTGCCTCCTGCACTCCCAGTTATAGGAAACCCTTGTTTCCTCATAGTGATGTTGATCTTACATTATATGACATCCATGTGTATATGCTTGAGAGATGATTGTTGAGGCTTGGGATTGAAAAATCCAGAGGAAGGTTTCACTTGGAGTCGTGGTTGAATCATGTTGTATTATTTCATATTCTTCTGCTGATATCAATAAAGAAGCTTTGTCTTGTTCCCAAATGTTATGGTCTTATTTTATGATTCATGTCATGATATTATGATTTATGAATCATGATTTATATCTTTATGCCTAATGATATAACATTCATATTATATGCATGCTTTGAAATGCTTGTTGTATACATGCTTCTCTGAACTTTGTTGTAGGTTTGATTGCCTTGGAGAAAGCAGAGTGTTTGAACCCTATGGAACGACACGAAACGTAGGACCTACGGGTATCTTCTTCCAACCCGACTTTAGTAGTTTATGTATTAAGACTGATTAAATTTTGGTTTGTTTTTTATTGATTTCCCTTCAATCTGTTGGGGTTCTCAACCCTAGCCCTTAGGATATTTTTCTTGAAACATAATTGGTTACTTCGTTAGGGAGTAAAATCTTGTATTTCCTCAAGAGGGTTGTTTGTATCTTGATTTGAGGTTGTTTATTTGGTTTCTTAATTTTTCCAGTGTCATTTTCATGTTTGCAGTCTCGACAGGTAGTCTGATCTTTTGGATCTGTTTGTATCTTGATTTGAGGATGTTTATTTGGTTTCTTAATTTTTCCAGTGTCATTTTCATGTTTGCAGTCTCGACAGGTAGTCTGATCTTTTGGATCAGACTTTTACTTTTTATTTTTCTTTATTTTTTTATATATACACACTTTTTATTACACACAGTAACGTACGTATGTGCTTTCTATCAAAGAAACTTGCGTATACATTAGTTTTCTAGGGATCAGTCACATATATACGTGGATATGTCTCTGTACAGTCACATATGTTTGAGTTAATTTTGATTTTTTCAAATTCTTCCCTCAGTAAAGGGTATTTCTTGATTTATTTTGCTTTCTTGGGGTCATTGATAGTCTGGAAGAGTCTTTATTTCTCTTGTTATCATATTTCTTATCTCTTTTTGCGAAAAGACCTTGTTAACCTAGGGTTTGCATTTTTGGTGAAGTTTTGTGTTTGAAGTTTGGGTTTTGTCCTTCTTTGAAAAGTGCTTGACTGTTCTGTGTATTTAGGATAGTGAATTGATTTTCAGTTCGCTTATAATCGAATCTTTTCACTACTTTACTTTGCATTCTTGAAGTTGACCTATTTTTTTATTTTTTTATTTTTGAGAAGTGTTTTTGCAATCTTGGAAATATTTTGGGCTTCCTGAAATATTTCTCGCTTTCTGAAGCCTTTATTCTTTTTTTCAGATCAATTTATTCAAGTTTTTGGTCTCTATTCACTTTAATTCTTATCATGTTTATGACTGTTTGTGGCTTGTAAAGTTTGAGGTATTTTGTGCTTGATTTTGATCTTGGAATTATTGGTTTGTTTGTCTTCTCGAAACTTTATTTATCCTTAAAAATAAAAAAGATAAAAGCCTTTTTTTGTGTTTCTTTTCTTCTTTTTTCGGTTTTTGGTCTTTTTGGTTTTCAAACAAGTGTGAAAATATTTTCTTGAAGTTGAAATTTGTTTTGTTTGGGATATTTTTTCTTGGTATTTGTTTCTCCTTGTTTATCAAATTTTGGCTTTTGATCTTTGAAAGAACACATTTGTTTGTTTAATAGAAATCTATAAGATCTTGCATTTTAAGCATTCTAGTATGCATTAGGATAGATGCATTCTAGGAATTTAGTTCTTTTGTTAGTTTTTGAATGTGTGAATGCAAAATTGATAAAAAAAAATAAGTTTTTCTTTATTAGGTTTCTCGTAGAACCTTAGTAGAAATCACTTTTCATTGAAGAAAATGAGTTGCATTTTCATCTAGCTAGGTTTCCTATTGATTTATTTTTAAGTAAAAAAACTATCAGTTGCACTTCCATTTCCCTATGTCCTAAATAACAGCTAATTAAAATCAAACACTTAATGTAAAATGAACTAGACTTTTATTTTTATCATAGTTACATCAACTAGTCTAGGGCATTTAGGGCCTCTAAATAGGTGTGTGGAGAGTAATCTCTCTAAGGCCACTCCAAACTGAAACATAGAAGTTTATTAAAGAGTGAAAATCCAATATCGTTAAGTTTTCTGAAAAATATCTTCTAACACATGAGTTAAGCACGAGGACGAGTAGAGACAGGGAAAGAGAGACCCCCCCTCTCCTACTTGTTGGATCCCGTGTCCATGACTATTCCGTTTGGCTTCCGATATGAACTGGTGACATTAGTTTCCTTTCATAGAGACCACATAGGTGGTTGCAGGGGGAATACATGTGGTACCTTAGACAGACATTGTATTACTTTTATAGTACTTCTGGAGGGTGCCCTTGCAAAGCTCGAGTACTTGCACTGACAAAGGCTATTGACTAGAGGTCAACGTAACTATTATGATACCTTCGCTGGTATGATTGGGCCTTCATAATAACAAACTACCTTTAGAAGGCCCCTTTATCTACTTTATTGTATTTTGGTGTTCGTTCCTAATCACCCGAAGCGGAAATACTTGGTAGTTTTTTGCTTGTATGTATATTTATGACTTTATAGTGGAGTTCTCTTTGCTCTTTGTATTAAGTTGGCTTTAGGTGAATTTTTGTCTTGTCACTTTGGAACTTTGCTTCTGAGTGACTGGACGGCCACTCCACTAGTCTTGGAAGGCTCTTGATCTTTATTTTGAAAATTGGGGAGTTGCCTTCTTAAGGAAAAAGTTTTGATTGTGCATCTATCTTCCTTGAAAATTCATTTGAACTATCCCATAAGGGAAGGATATGTGTATAATTTGGGTATGGCCAATATTCTTGTGGATGTCAACTAAGGGACCCCTCCAGAAGGTGAACCTTTTTCTTTTCTTTTCTTTGGAAATTTTGGTAGCCCCTTGATGGCCACCTTGATTTTTTATGTATTAAATTGTTAATTTTTAATAAAGCAACATTGTTCTTTACTTTGATAGTTACATTTATTCATTAACATGTTGCATTCACCCCAAATAATTTTTCCATTGTACATATCTATATCATTAACCATAAGAAAATGAAACTATATGGAAAGAAAAATACCATCATCATCATCATCATCATCTAAGCAGCAGAAAGTAAAAGATCAAAGGAAGAGAAGCATAAACACATAGAAACACCAGGATTGGTTTGAGACCAGGGCGAAACCAATTATGGGGAAAACCCTTGGAAATTATTCTTCTTAGATATTGATTGAATGGTTCAACAACAAGAGTACAATGGTCCATGAGTACATATCTTTACAATGCAGAAAAAAATAGCATACAAGCACTAAAACCGTACCCATAATTTTACATGAAAGAAACTTATTCTAAGATTTGAAATGCACTGACACTGGCTGTAGCAAACTGATGAACACACCTGATACTAAATGAAGACTGAATATAATTCTACAACTAAAATAAATAGATCTAATATGTAAACCAACAAATATATAATACCAAAACTCGGATCTGATAGATCACCAAGTGATCTCATCTCAAATGTCCTAGATCTAAATCCAGGAGACTGTCATCGATTGCTATGACGCAACTATGACTGAACGACTAATGTATGGAAGCGTCGTGCAATCAACTAAAGGTGATCCAAATCCAATATTCCTGGTAACTCTTTCACCTGTGGCCTTAACACGATCAACCCACGACTGAAGGACTCTGAGCTGCTACCACAACGTTCTATGCCCACCACTGAGGGTTTGAATACCTTAGAACCCTGGCTATGCCCTAAAGCCATCCTACCAATGGCTTTTCGACCTTGGACGCAGGCACAACACACCCTACCAACGTCTCTGGTGACCTAGGTTGTTACCTAGGCCTTTTCTGTCTACGGATTTGGCCCAATAGATCTAGATATAAAATGTGTCTGAGACCCTAATCTTGATCCACTATGTGAGCTCCTTCAAACATACCTGTGTGAGCCAAAAACATAAACATAGACGAAATAAACAAATGGGTGCAAATCATAGATTGCTTGAGAAAGTGTGAAATTGAGCTTGAGATTGTTGGGTATGTTATATTCTTTCCACGACTATCACGCGTTGGAAGGTCACAGTCCCCCCTGTCGGGGTCTGGGGCAGCGCCCCGGGAAAAAAAAAAATTGGGCCTTATTTTTTGGTGGGCAGACCCGCCCATGGTTTTGTGCATGGGTTTGCAAATGGTTTTAGGGCATGATGGTTTTCGACCCCTAGTATTTTGTAGATCCGGTCAAGGGAGCTATGGTTATGTTCTAATCCAGGGTTAATGGATTGGGGTTTATGTATGCTTCGGCATGTATATATATGTGTTATAACACTAAAAGGAATATAATGAAAAATCAAGCTGGTCGTCTCGATTTGGGATCTAGGGGAAATCTCTGTGTTTATCTGTTTTATGTTTTATTCTCTCACTATTGTTTATTTTTTGTTTTAAGATTCGTTTGTAGATCATTTCTGTACAGGGTTAAAACCTACATTTGGTATTAAAGCCAGGTTCAGCTTCAAGGGGATGCCTTTGCTACTGAGGGGTTTTTTTCTCAGGCCTAAGGTAGACCCTGTTCAGTGCGAGATCTGTGGGATCGATTCTTGCATTGAAAGAAGATGGCGAGCAGCATGAAGATAGAGATCGAGAAATTTAATGGTCAGAGTTTTGATTTGTGGAAGCTCAAGATGGAGGATCTGCTGGTGGATAAATATTAGTGGATCATGGTAGATCTGGGTACTAAACCAATGAAAATTTCAAATAAAGACTAGAAGAAGCTAGATCGGAAGGCAAAGAGCACAATACGGTTGTGTGTCTCAGATTTAGTATTGTTGAATGTATTTGGGGAAGCTATGACAAAGACCTTATGGGACAAGCTTGGGACTTTGTACCAATCTAATTCTCTGGTGAATAAATTGTTCCTGTGGAAAAAGCTATATAACCTGAGGATGAAGGATGGAGACTTGGTGACAGAGCATCTGAACACCTTCAATACTATGGTAAACCAACTATCATCTGTTGATATTAAAATATTAGATGAAGAGAATCAAATTAGTTTGTTGTGTTCTCTACCAGATTCGTGGGACAGTTTGGTTATTGCAATAGGTAGCAATATAACTACCTTGAAATTTGATGACATTGTCTCAGCCTTGTTGTCGGAGGAAATGATACAGAGAAATATGGAGGGCCATAATGGAGATGCCTTATCTGTACGAGGAAGGTCCCAAAATAGAAACAAGAATATTGAGTGGGAGATCTAAATCAAGAGGGAGATCCAAATTTCCTAGAAAGTTTGTAAAGGTGTGTTGGAAATGCGGAAAGGAAGGGCACTACAAAAAGGAGTGCAGATCTAAAGCTCCTGAGAAAGGAAAGGGATCTGATGATGCTCCTTCTACAGAAGCAAAAACCACCTCGGATCAAGGTGGGGATGTGTATTTGGCTTCTTCTTCAAATACACATGTAGATTATGAGTCATGGTTGATTGACTCGGGTGCATCCTTTCACTTCACTCCCCATAGGGAGTGGTTCTGCGAGTATGAGAAATATGATGGCAGTGATGTCTTCCTAGGGGATGATAGGAAGGCCAAAGTCATCGGACGTGGAAAAGTCAAGCTGAAGCTACAAGGTGGAAGGATTAGAACACTTCTTGGTGTTCTGCATATTCTTGCATTGGCTAGAAATCTTATTTCTGTAAGCAAGATGGATGATGTAGGTGTAAAAACAGTGTTCGAGAAAGATACATGTAAGATGGTTTGGGGAGCACTAGTATTAATGAGGGGAGTTCAGATTGGAACTTTGTACAAGCTTCAAGGCAACACTGTTATTGATGGATGCAACAGTTTTGTGGTTCTTGAAAGTGGAGCGGAAAGCCTAGTAGTCTCTAGAGAAAAGACCATGATATGGCATCAAAGGCTTGGACATATTGGAGAGAAGGGCCTTAGGATACTGCATGGAAATGGTATGGTAGAAGGTATGTCTAATAGCTCTCTGGATTTCAATTTATGTGAAAATTGTGTATATGGAAATCAAAATCGGGTGAGTTTTCCTTCTGGTGCTAAGAGGGCGAACAAGATATTAGAGCTTGTGCACAGTGATGTGTTTGGACCTGTGTCGGTTCCATCACTGGGTAAGTCTGTGTACTATGTTTCATTCATAGATGACTTCTCAAGGAGTACATGGATATATTTCTTGAGGAATAAATCTAAAGTCTTTGACAGATTTAAAGAATTTAAGGCTCTGGTGGAAAAGCAGACAGAGAAGACGATAAAGGTGCTAAGGACAAATAATGGTGGGGAGTTCTACAAGAAAGAATTTGAAGATTTCTGTAAGAAGTGTGGTATAGCACGGCAGAATAATACTCCACACACACCTCAAAAAAATGGAGTTGCATAAAGAATGAGAAAAATGCTGATGGAAAAGGCAAGAAACATGCTCAGTGGTACCAGGTTAGGACAAGAATTTTGGGCAAAGGCAGTAGAGACTGCATGTTACCTGGTTAATAGATCACCTTCATCAGCGTTGGAGGATAAGACTCCACATGAGGTATGGACTGGTAAGAAACCCTCTCTTTCACATCTAAGGTATCTGGATGTGATGCATATGTACATGTTCCAAAGGAGAAAAGGACCAAGTTGGATAATAAATCTGAAAGGTGAATATTTATTTCATATAAGGATGGTTTAAAGGGTTACAAGCTTTGGAACCCGGAAACAAGGAAGGTTGTGTACAGTCGAGATGTGGTGTTGAGAGAGGTGAAAGATGTTGTTAAACATGAAGTCCTACCAAAGGAACCTAAGAAGATAGAGTTTAAGCTAAAGGAGGATGAATCAGAATTTATAACAGAAGAAGACTCAAAAGAGGAAGAGCCACAATCTCCAGCTGTGAGAAGATCAGTTTGGGAAAGAAGACAACTAGAAAGGTATAGTCCATCTGCTTTCTATTCAATTTTTGCCTAAACTATAACTGATGATGGTCCCAAAACTATCAGGGAGGCAGTAGATTCAGAGCATGGAAAAATTTGGAAGGAGGCCATGGTTGATGAAATGGCATCCTTGCACAAAAATGAGGCATGGGATTTGGTGGAGTTGTCGGTTGGAAGGAAGCCCATCGAGAGAAAATGGGTGTTTAAAAAGAAGATGAATGTAGAAGGCAAGGTGGAGAAATAAAAAGCTCGGTTGGTAGCAAAAGGTTGTTCCCAGGTGCTGGGAATTGATTTTGGTGATATTTTTTCTCCTGTTGCCAAATTTACTTCTATTAGATTACTTTTATTTGTTGCTGCTGCATTTGATTTTGAGATAGAACATATGGATGTGAAGACAACATTTCCTCACGGGGATCTAGAAGAGGAGATCTACATGAAACACCTTGAAGGCTTTATGGTGATGGGGAAGAAAGAACTAGTATGCAGGTTAAAGAAGTCTTTGTATGGGTTAAAATAGTCACCAAGGATGTGGTATCAGAAATTTGATACCTATGTATGGGGACATGGCTTCACCAGAAGCAAGGAGGATCACTATGTTTATTTCAAATTAATTGGTGACCATGTTATTTATTTGGTCTTGTATGTGGATGATATGTTATTGATTGGAAATGACAAAAAAATTATCCAAGATTTGAAGAACCAACTATTCTCAAAATTCAACATGAAGGATCTTGGTGCTGCAAACTATATTTTGGGCATGGAAATTAAGAGAGATCAGGCAAAGAGGAGGCTCTGGTTAAACCAGAGGAAGTATGTTGAGACTATATTGCAGAGGTTCAATATGCAGGATAGTAAACCAGTGAATGTTCCCATTCTTGTAGGTGTAAAGCTATCTGCTGAACAATGTCCCAAGACACAAGAAGAAGAGGAGGATATGTATCGTGTTCCATATGCAAGTGCAGTGGGTAGCCTGATGTATGTAATGGTTTTTACTAGACCACACATTGCACATGCAGTGGGAGTATTGAGCAGGTTTATGTCAAACCCAGGGAAGGAGCATTGGACAACAGTGAAGCGGGTGTTCAGATATATGTGTGACACTAGTGATTATGGCTTATGCTACCAGGGAAGACCAAGATTGGAAAGAATGTTGGACATTCGTGATTTTGTTGATGCAGACTGGGCTGGAGATCTGGACCAAAAAAGATCTACAAGTGGGTATGTGTTTAGCCTATTTGCAGGTGAAGTCAGTTGGATGAGTAAAAGAAAGTTTGTAGTGGATCTTTCAACTACAGAGGTAGAATACATAGTAGCCACTCATGCAATCAAGGAAGCAGTTTGGTTGCAGAGATTGTGTTCAAGTATGGGGTTGGTGCAGCAAGCTATAAGGATAGGCTATGATAGCCAAAGTGAAATTTTCTTGGCTAAGAACCCTGCATATCATTCAAAGACAAAGCACATTGATGTTCAATATCACTTTGTGAGAGATATGGTTGAGGCTAAAAGTGTGTTGCTGGTAAAGGTGGACACTTTGAAGAATGTTGCAGATGCATTGAAAAAATCTGTGAGCACTCAGAAGTTCTCTTGGTGTAGAGAAACAATGGGTGTTGCAAAGCTGGGATAATGACTAAGGTCTCCTGTGGCCCCCTATGGAAAGAAAACAACAACTAGGAGAATGTTGGGTGTGTTATATTCTTTCCACAACTAGTCACGTGTGGCGGGGTCATAGTCCCCCCTGTACGTTGCATCGGGCGTAGTAGGGGGGTTACAGGGGGGGTGGCAATGCCCCAGGAAAAAAAAAATTGGGCCTTATTTTCTGGTGGGCGGACCTGCCCATGGTTTTGTGCATGGGTTTGCACATGGTTTTGGGGCATGATGGTTTTCGTCCCTTGGTATTTTGTAGATCCGGTCAAGGGAACTACGGTTGTGTTCTAATCTAGGGTTAAGGGATTGGGATTTATGTATGCTTCGACATGTATATATATATGTGTTGTAACACTAAAATGAATATAATGAAAAATCAAGCTAGTCGTCTCGATTTGGGATCCAGGGGAAAATATTTGTGTTTATCTGTTTTATGTTTTATGCTCTCGCTATTGTTTATTTTCTGTTTTAAGATTCATTTGTAGATAATTTCTGTACAAGGTTAAAACCTATAGAGATTGCCTCTATTTATATCTTTGTGAGTGACTACTTCGGGCTATGACTGGATTAACATGAGGTTAGACCAACTCATAAAATATTAAATTAATTCATAACTCAACTTCTGCTTAATCGATTGGGGTGATCTATAGGTTGATTTTGATCCTCTCAAAAGGAGGAATCTAATTAAATTATTATCTTAATCATCTGAGCTGTCCAATGTGGAATTTGACCTTAGTTGAAAAAATTAACACTCCGTCTCAACTAGGAATAATTCCACTTTTCAATCTCTGCTTGTAGTTCTCTATATCATGGAGTCATCATGGATCAACACAATATGTTGAAATATGTTCATCAATTAATATGAAATTCTAATATTCATGCCATCATGTCATCACTGAACATCTATGTCATGTAGTCGTAATGTTGTGAACCTTTCTTATTACAAATAATCAATTTACTCTTCATGTTTATTTCTGTATCTCTTCATTCTTTCTGCTTGTATGCTAAACATTATTGGATATAGAATAATAATTTGTTACTGGAGGGGAGCTTGGGCTACCACCCTTCATGCATTAGGCTATCATTCTGGAGTCTTTGCCAATGGGCTATTACCCAAAATATCATCAACAAAGAGCATATCAATAGGGAGCACATATCGGGGAGTGCAACTCTTGGAATTTGATGGGGGAGCTATACCTCTACAACCCCATGTCTAGAAAATAGGATACCCATCCACACAGTGGAGATCATCTTGACCCTGGTGTCACATCGAGGGGCTCTCTCTCAACATAGAATCACATAGGGTTATTTCACATCGTGGAGCTCACTCTCAATCCAGAATCACATAGGGTCATTGTGTTAGTGTGTTTGGTGCACAAATGTACGAAATCACACCAACTTAAGGGGTGTGGTTTTACCTCTTAAGTTATTAGTCATAGGTAGAAAATATATGGAGTCAAGCAAGTTAATGGAACATGCTAGAACATAAACATACTTGATAGAGAAATATCATGCATATTCAAACATAAAAACTAAAAAAAATAACACAAAAGATCTAAATAGAGTCAAACAACTTCAATAATCCAAATGACGATGCTTACGTCCCCTCTTATTGAGTGCTGGTAGGAAATGAGGATGAAAATTTAACCCACTTGCCAAGGGGCCCTTAGAAATAGGGGTTCTAAGTCCCGATGCAACGATGTCTTTACTTCTGAGCTACCTTGGCACAAATTCTCCCTCTCTCTAATGTGGTGGACTGGAGTTGTTAGATGGCCAAAAACTGAGTACCCTCTATCTCTGCTCTGGATCACACACTGCTGGTATTGCTTGCGGCAATTCTGAACAGCATAAAAATGTGCTCTCCTGTTTTTCATACCTTGGTGGCCTTTTATAGGAGAATTCAAATCCCTCTTCCCTCACTTGGTACATTGTGGATAGTGACCCAAGAGAGGAGGGTGCTTCCATTGTGTGCCACATTTATTCCATTGTGTGCTCCCTTTATGTCCTAAGGAGGCTTGGGTGGTTGTCCTTAGGTGGCTTCAAGTGTGAAATAAATGTCCTGGAGTGTGCCTTGTGGTCCCGAAAAGTGACTTCCGCCACTCCTAGGATTGTGCAATTTTTGGATAAAAAGGCACGCAAAGGTGCGTTTATTGAAGAATTTTGCACGCAAAGGCACTTTTGACTATTCCTTCTTGTATGCAATTTGATTTTTCCTCAGACCCTAGAGATTTTAAAAATAATTTTAGATTCCCTAATGTCTCTCAGCCCTGTAAATCCTTCTGCCTGACATTAAATAATGTCACCTTTTCTTGTACAATTTTCCAGTGATAAAAGTTGCCCCTAGTGTGAGGTCTAGGAAGAACTATATAGCTGAAATACATTATAGTTTATTTTCTATATATTTTGTGTAGAGAGAGAGAGACCCATGTGTAGCTAAAAAATGGAGACACCTTGCACTGGGTCAAAGAACAACCATGTCCTGTGGGACCCCTGTAAGAAATGGTATAATACAATATATAAAAAATTTCTACGAGGCGGGAAATTCCCATGCTCGTGATGCTTTGGCTAGTTAAACAAATCTATTTGAAAAATACGTGTTCTGTTTGAGTCACTAATATGGTAGTGATCTGTTGGTTGATGACGATGACTGATGATGCCCTCAGGGGCGTGTTTTCTTTGACAATAGGTGGAATGTGGTACCCATATGCGTAAACTTGGTATGGCATGTAAATGCACATTGGACACATAGGCACTGGCTGGGACCTCCCATGTAAGCATTGCTGATAGAGATTCTTATAAAGGCATGGGTCTTCGATGAATTTGATCAAATTTCAATGGTTGTAAGTTACAATAATATCTTGACATGAAAGATTGTGCCGTAGTCAAATTTCAGGAGGATCAATGACATCTATGGGCAATGATGTCTCCCACAATGCCACCTGAGGATGACCCTTTTATGGAGAGGGGCGATCCAAGGTACCACTTCCTTTTTGGAAATGAGGTGTTGAATCCGACAAAAAGGAAGCCTCAACTGAACGAGGGGGTTGTTGATTCAAAGGATTAGGATTCTGGATGTGATGGGTTTAACATAGGCATGATGGCGAGGGGTGACTGAAAACTGATGATGGGGATTTAGTGGCCCAAGGTCAGAGTATGAAAAGTATCTTGGTGACAATCATAACTATTTTTGATGGGGAAATCCCTAGAAGCGGTAGGACTTCCAGGGTGGCTGTAAACTGGTTATGAATTTCATAGTGGCTTTTGAATGAACGTGGTATACTCTGACCAAGGGTGGTCGAGGACTACTGCCATGGGAGAAAAAATCAATGAGTGGGTGGGGAACATAGTGCATCGTTTGCGGTCTTTGTACACTTACCAAAATAATAAAATAATGGGGTTTGGTTTGTACAAAACACAGAGATGGGTGCCCCAAAACATGAAAGTATTCACTCACTGATGATGTGACGAAGGTATTTTTCTGAGGGCGGGGGCCCCATTGGTTGGTCTCATGTGTGAGGTTGATGAAGCGAATGAAAATGTATCGCATATGGGTTATGCTGATGGAGGTATGGTGGGCCAAATGCGAGGCGCGGTAGGGCACTTTTGAATTGCTTGTACAACTTGGTTGTCCAGGAAAGGGGTTTTATTTCATATGGTAAAACTTGACCTTATGCATGGTGAGTGAATGGGCATGAGGTGCTTCTCGAACTACAGTGGTATGGCCATGGAATCATGATTGTTTGTGATATATGGTCTACTTTGGGTGACGAGCGCCATGGAGGGGAGGCTCTACCGACCAACGAGAATGATTATCATGTGCAAGGTGAGGTGATGATAAACACGATCGGATGTGTGGAACCTATGGATGATTTCTGATGGAGAAATGATGTCAGGATATGTAGATTTTTTTCTAGGACTCTATCACGCTAGCGGTAGAATGATACCTACTCTGGAAATTTTAGTGGATGGAGTTGTGGATGGTTTGCGTTCTACCTGCAAAAACAACTACCCCAAGTGAAATCATCTTCTTTATCAAATATTATTGAAAGACATGTGCTTTAATAGATATGATGAGAGAGGGCACATACCTACCGGTGCTGAAAAAATAATTTTTTGGGGGTGCGAATGTGTGGAACCGCCTTTGGTTATTATGGAGTGCTAATCACAGTGTTGCTTTTAGTCTGGTGATCAGGCCTTCTGAGCTCTCATTAAGGTCCTCCAAAGTTCTTGAAAAGGGTGATATATAGGCGAATATGGCCCTAATTCAATTCATTTGTGTCTGTTGAGTATTGAGAGGTCAAAGGCTTCTACGGAGTAGTTCTTACTGCTACAGTTAGCCTGAGCACCAGGGATTGCCGATATTATGGCCAGGTAAACTCCATGATGTCCTGCATTTTAATTTTTTCAGTTTGAGGGTGCCAGGGTCTATACAATACTAGTTTGTACATATTTTGAGCTAGTTTTACCCTGGATTGCGCAAGCGATCAGGGTAAGAGCACACCTTCTGCATGAAAAATTAGGGTTTTGTGCTCCTTATGCACGATTTTCTTAGCCTTGGGTGTGCCTTCTGCGTGCCTATGAGAAATACATGCATGCCTTCCACGCGCATGTCTTAGGGACAGGCGTGCAAAAGGTTGAGGCATTTTTTGTCCAATTTTTTGAAAATTTTGCTTGTTTTTTGATGTTTTTATTCTGATGATGTGCTCCTATTTGGATGAGAGGATGTTGTGGAGGAAGCGAGATTGGATTGAGCTCCGTACTGCTTTAGCCGTCGACGGTCAGGTGTGCCAACAGTTGGTGCAATGGGGTCTCCTAAAATTTGTGGAGAACGAACTTCTTTAGTCATAGGACTGACTCATGTGTTACCTGATCGAGCATTGGAACAGGCGGCGCAAGGTGTTTGTGCTATGTGGGTGTGACCTTGGTATCTATCTTGAGATAGATATTTACTTTGTGACTGGGTTTATACCTCAAGGTGAGGCATTGTGGTTTCCACTCCCTTCTGGGAGGGTGGATTTTGAGCGGTTCCGGATGTGGCTCTTTGGTGGGGCACCCCTTACGGAGGGGTGCACAGCCATTGCATTAGTGAAATATTTGGCCAAGAAATGTGCTCTGGCGGCTATTGTGTGACTAGAAGGGTCATCAACTCTGCATTGAGCATCGGGCCCACAGGTTGGAGTCTTGTGCCGGCTAAGGGCCGGGCATTTTTTTGACTTTTCTCGTTTATGCTATGACAAGATGCTGGTACATCTTTACAAGATCCGAGATGGATCAAAGTTGTTTTCTTATGCCAGTATTTTATGTATAATCATGTACGAGCAGGCGGTGTTGCTAAGAGAGGTGGTGGCGGTGCCTATTAAGGGGCCACGGGAGCCTCGCATGAGGAGGTGGGCCCCTGTGATGCCTCGAGGAGGTGGCGGTATGGTGGGGCGTTACTGGAATGCCACTACTAAGTCTTGGTTTGAGGCCAACCCTCAGATGTTCCTACCCTTCCCATATGTAGGGATGGACTTTCAGGGGGATCGAGAGATGGGTCTCCCTCCTGGCTACGCTTGGGGGCCAGCATGTATGTCTTTATGTTTTCTGCATTTCTTTGAGTATTTATGTTTATATGTGTATTTATGATGACACTGACATAGTTTTGGTTACTCTTGCAAGTGTTGGCAAGATCGACCACCCTGTGGCTTGATTGGTTGGGAATGGTCCTATTCGGAGGCCTTAGGGAGCTCTTGGGGGTAGGGGAGGAGTTCCTGCATAGCCTCAGGGTTGGGCTCTCGGTGGTGAGGCTAACCCATTGGGGGAGGGCAGCAACCAAGACTGCCACTGAGCAAGCTCGTGCTGATGCAACAGAGGCTCATGCTGATGCAGCGAAGGCTCATATTGTTGAGATGACCACATGGGTGTCAGTTATGGAGGGTGCCTGGGATCGAGTGGACTGCTTGACCCAGGGGAAGCCGTCTCGAGGATTTTTAGATGACCTCGAGGAGGTATGGTTGGAGACCTTGATGGCCCAGGAGAGGGACTATCGACCAGTTTTATGTCAGGTGGTGGTATTAGTGTTGACAACGGCTCCAGTAGTGGTACCTAGAGCGGCAGTGGGTCTAGTTGCTCTGCCTGGGGGAGCACCGCCCTAGAGTCATTTTGCGCACGGGGAAAGCACCCATTATGAGGATGCTTCCCCTATTTTTGAGGACTTATATGTGTATATTTTTGGGTTGACCGATGGGTCAGGGATACAATTTTTTGTACTCAGACACATACATATATATATATATATATATTAGAGACAATTTTTGCAGCTCTACATGGTGTGCCCGCTGTTTCTACTTTTGGATTATGTTATGTTGATGGATACCTATGTTTTATATATATATATTTTTTATGTATGATTGTTTATTCAAGATGCATTCCAATTTAGAATATTGTTAGCTATGCATTCAGCTATTGGTTTTGACTCCTTGGTACATGTGTGAATGTAATGTAGTCAAATTATTTTCTTAATATTTTTGCACGCAAATATTTTCTAAATAGATGTGAATCTCGTATCTCAAATGTTTGGTTTAACTGCGATACTACTAACTGGGAATCGAGGTAGATATGCATATGGCGTATGCCCTGATGGAGGGCGTCGCACATAAGTCTGATAACGGTGTCATATTCTGCCTGATTTTTTGTTGCTGAACTGATGCATAGGAGTTTTCTACATGATGGGAGTTTTTGTGAGCGTAAGTTTGGGTCCCATGCTAGGATGGTAAATTTTCTTTTGGTGAAGATTTTTCCTGGTGTAGAGGTGCCTGAATTTTTCCATTAATGGGCATGCCTCTAGTTCATGGTTATGGCCAGTGCAAATGGTGTATGGTACCACTATTCCAACTGAGTAGATTGTGTGAGAACCAACACTACTCTTCGTCCCAGATGTGGATGCTTGGAAAGGATCTGTGGTAGAAGATGAGATCTTCTGCTTCCATTTCCGTGTTGTTGGCTTGGGTGTGTCTAACTCTTTTGGGGAGTGTAGAATTAATGCTGCTCTTGCCACTCTAAGATTGGGGAGATTCTCACATTTAATTATATGATGAAATTATGGACAAATCCGGCAATAAGTACACGTGATATTCTCTTGGTTAGAGATAATTTTCTGTGGTAGAGAAGAGACTGTGTGAAAACTATTTGTGAGGGACTTCAATTCTTTGCACTGATTGACCCGATGGTTAATCAGGTCACATAGTTCGTATGTTATCCTAGGTTGGGCCTAGGTCATGCTTGGTTGGTGCGCCATCCCAATTTTCCCATCACGCCAATGTGGGTGTGGGGTTGCTGGCCTGGGGGTGATGTACTTTCTATACCGTTTGAGGAGATCATCTTGTTTCTTATCTAATGTGTGAATCATATCGATTAGAGGACAAAATTTTGGGATATAAGTTTGTTCATGGTGATTGCCTTGACATACTAGGCAAAATACCCTAGATATGGGGGTCCCATCGTGTTCATTTTGTGGTCTGACGGGGTACTAGCATCGTAACGCTGCTAAATCAAGGCTTGTGGTGACCACAAGATTAGGCATTTTACATAATGCACATGTTGGTCTTCTCTGTAGAGAGCGGTTAGGGGTAGCTAAGGGTTCCATGATTGGTCGCTTTTCAGCTGACAGGAAGAGGATGGATCTACTCGTCACATCTTCTTAGGTTGTTGAGTTGTTCATGGATTCCGAGTATGTGCCATATTCTTGGGAGAGGCGGACTATGGATGAGTGAAAACTAGCCAGTGCTAAGCGGAATCGAGGGATATAGTAGCAATTTTATAGGATGTGGTTGTCGGCACATAATGAACATGTGAATTGTGCTACCCGCAAACCAACATAATAAACCCGTTCTATAGGATACCATCTTTGGATGAGTTCTAGGGTTGCACATTCTTCGATGAAGTGACCACGTTCATCGCATAGCATGCAACATATGATAGGAGGGGTAAATATGAACATGAGTCTTTCCGGTGACTGTCGTTCCTCCTGCAGGTATAGGATGGTGTGAGGTTCATCGCCAGATAACTGGGTGGAGGGATCCTCTTGATAGGATCAATTGATGGCATGTAAGGCATCCCTATATCGCTCAATTTCTGGGAAATGATGGGTATAGTGCCCATAATTCCTGTAGATACCGCATGCGTGATTGGTCCACATTGCTTTGCCTTTTCCTTTGGTGGCAGGTTCCTTTTTATGGGAACGTGGTGTCGCGATGTCTGCCTCAGAGCTAAGGAGCAGTTTTCATTTGTCCAATTCTGGGAAGATGTGGGTAGGGTGTCCTACTACGTCACATATGGAGCAACTTGGATATTCCCACTGCATGGTGGGATTTTCCACCCTCTTTCCTCTCTCAGTTTTCTTAGTCGTAATCATCGGTTTTGCAATGGGAATTTCCTTTACAGGGATTTTTTCGACGGTTTCCTGGATGGGTGGGGCCTCCTTGGGATTGAGGGGATTTAACCCTATGGCGGTGATGTGTGTGGCTCCTGTGCTAGTAGGGAGGATAAGGTACCAAACTGTTATTGCGAAAGATATGTTTGGTAATACAACTGTTTCCAAAACCTGCTGGGATATGAAACCAGTTGGGGGGTAGAGGAAAGGGGTTTGGGAAGTGGCATATGATAGAGAGGCTGTCGTGGCTGAGGACTCACCATCATTACTACTCGTGTCCGTGTCCTGGATAGCTTCAGTGCTTGATGTTGACATCATGCACACCAGAGCTCCTGTGACATCAGGTGATGACTCAGGTATGGCAGGTGGATCTCCTAGGAATGATCCTAGGATGGACAATTGTTTGAACTCACCGGGGCCATATTCTTGGTACCATGAAAGCGCGTCCGTGGATGTATCTACATAGGGTAGAAAGACATCAGTATTTTTTAGGGGACACTTTTTGCTATGCATCAATTGGTTGACAGTAACGATGGGGTCCTCATGGGGAAACATCATAGTTTGGAAAACAGAGGAGGCTACAGCTGACATGGAGTACATATAACTCTGACCAAGGAGTATATTATAGTCCAAGTGGGCATTCGAGACTTCAATGTCTATAAGGACCGTGTTCCTATCTAAGCAGACCAGGATGTTTTGGTAGAGATTGACAAGGGTTGAAGGGCAACCATCGTATGCTCTAAGCGTGATGTCTGATGGCTTTAGCTCGGGAGACCCTAACTTTTACCAAAATTTCTTTGACATGATGCATGTGGATGCACCCTTGTCAATGACACATTGGTTAATGGTAATGTTTTGGAAGGTTACCATTGAAGGAAGCCTAGGGGTGGCTTTGTCTAAATCAAAAGCCATTAGGCGTGTATTGGCAGGGTCGATAGTGCCTAACACAGAAAGCAAGGCTTTCCGTTGCTTTGGGCATGAATGTAATACATCCAAAGTTGATATAGTGGCAAGAGATTGAGCTAAATCATCCACAATGCTATAGTTATGGGCTTCTTTGGAATAATTTCTTGCTTTCCTAGTTGGTCCCTTAGCCATCTTGGGTAAAGGTTCAATAGGAATCTTTGATATGGTCAAAGGTGTTTTTTGTGTACTGGTACTAGCCCCTGACGCGTTAGTGTCTGGTGGGGTGTCATAGTTTCGATTCCATGTTTGAAAAAACATTTCTTCGCCAGTCATGTAGATTTCGTGGATGTTCTTTCTGGAGTCATCGAGAGTTTGTTGCTGTGTGATAACTGTCCCTTGATGGGGGAAGGGCTCCTGCATGACTGCTAGCTACTGGGTGGATCCCCCTTGTCCATAGTTACTCTGTAGCTTCTTCAGCTCAGGGAGGTTGGGACAGTGGTGAGTGTAATGGCCATACTCACTACATATTGAATAAGAGTGGTTTGTTTGGAGAGGAGGCCTTTTGTTCTGCCTTTGAGAGTTGTTTGTCTCATGGTTTTGATTTTAGTTGGAGTTTCCTCCAGCCTGAGATCATGTAGGGCATTGTTGATTGTTGCCCCCTTATCTAGGATTTCCTTCAGGCTTGTTTTTTCCTTTTTCTTAACCATGTTAGGAGGATAATTATCATGGTTATATGGTTTGCGCGGTTTGTTTTGGGAAGGTTGCTCAAATTTCACTTGTGCATTATTCTCCATGGGCGGGTCTTGTGATGGGGATTGCACATAATGCGGTCCCTGGTTTGTAAATGGATGTTGGGGGGGAGCTCTTTCGTCAGCATGTATATCATCGTACTGGGTCCCCTAAGCCAGAGGATAGGGTCCTCCATGCTAATGGTGATACACCAATGCCCTACTGGTCAAATTTTGTGGAGGCATGTGATGACTTTGGTAGTCGGGTTGTGGTACATTTTGGGTAGAATCATACGTGTAACCAGGGTTTTGAACGATGCTGTTGTTGATGCATAAAAGGTATCTTTTAAACACCTATTTATCTCACATTAATTATCAATCCGGGAGTGACTTTTTATTTCAAGAGTGTACTCTGTCTGAGACTGCAATTAACTAAGAGTAATGCTATGAAAGATGTAGTACAATATGCTAGATACAAGAGTAAACAGATGCTTGTAAATAAATCTAATTATAGGAACATAAATGGAAATGGAAATAATTTGAAATCTTAACTACTCATTCTACAAAACATCAATCAGGGATACAATAATAATAACTCATTCCCTTAGAAATCGATGCAACTGAAATCACACTAAGGCAAGACAATCAATCTGGGGACTAGGAAGCAATAACCACTGTCCTCCACAGTCGATGGTCCTGTTCTTTAAACAATCAAAATGAAATCAAACTTGAACTACTTATTGATGAAAATAACTGAAAAGAACTACTTCGAATAACAAGAGTCAGAAAGGAATGGCAACTCGTAATTCCTATGTGTGCACCATAACTGTAAAAAATATCTCTGCTAATCTGATCTTATGAATTAGAAATGAAAAATAAACAGGAATGGAACAACAAACATTAATTGAACAGCAATTCTAAACTTAACGCAATCAAGCAACTAATCTTCTTAACACTTCAATCCTGTCGACATCCAACACTATGAAACAATCAATCAGAATGAACCATAAACCAATGGAACAACAACTAGAATTAAGTATCGAACAACAAAGCTTTATAAAAGATAGAAAGATGAATAACATAGTAAATATGATTCTTGCTAGATAGAATAGCAGTGCAATTCATTAATACTCACAACAAATCCGAATTCAATCCAACAACAATAAAACAACTCTGTAATCATAATGCAATTATCACAAAATAGTAAGCAAAGGATAGAAATACAAACAACAGAGTAATTCCACGAGGGTCGGGCCCTTAGCACCAGTGAAACACTGCTGGGTTACTTCAGCACTTGAAAGATGAAATGAAATGCACCTTTATATTAATCGAACGTAGAGTATTACAGAGATCTCTCTCTAACACCGAGAGTCAAGAAAACACAATATTACAAAAGAAATGTTTGAATCCAAGAATCTTCGATCCCTTAGCACTAAATGTGTTGCCTTATATATCAGACTCTGACAGACAAGATGAGGAATAAGATGAGGCTTGAACAGGGATCCCTCAGGATTGAAGGATCCTGAGGGATTGGTTTTCCCTTTTTAGTTATCACATCATTTACTTTGACCGAAGCCGAGTTGTCCCCTGCCTTTTCTTAGTGATGCATTCGGATTTTCTTGTCCTTGGCAGGATTTGGTCTAATGCTGGAGGAACAGCAGTTGCATTTATCTCATCTTGCCTCTAATATAGCTGTTCACCTCGTCTAATTCCTGTTTTTGGCAACAAAAAGCAATCTTTAGTCATCTATTTACAATAAACATAAATCTTTACAATTCTACCATAATTCTTGTAATAAATAACCTTTCTAGGGTAAAAAGGATTATGTTTAAAGTAAAAGAATGAGAAAAATCATAGTGAATTCATACCTTTGCCACTGCTCAACATACCCCCCTACTTACCCTTTTTCATGTCCTCATGAAAACTATAGTTCACATGCAGAGCAATTAAAGAATAAGCTGGATAAGGTTTTTCATCAAAAGGCCTAAAACCATGCATTGCAGCTAATGCTTTGAAGACATGCTCTGTCTGTCCTTCGGGTAGTTCATAAGTGGCTTTGTATTCTGTAGCAAGATACCATGCAATGGGGCTTCGAAACCTACACCCTAGTGAAAATGTTCCTTCTTTCAAAATGAGGTGGTTATAGGAAACCAAGCGGTTTGTAGCTAATCCAAAGTTTTTATAGTTAAATGGTTCTCTATTTTGAACATTTTGATTGGAAATTCCCCATCAGACCTTAGCTTCTATGTAATCCTGGTTTCTAATAGATAGGAAATAGTCTATCCCATTCAAGGAAATTGAATTATGGACAAGCCCCAATGCTTGGATAACACCTTCCTTTGTCATCAAATTCTTCTGCCTAGCCCATAGTTGTAATGGGTACTTAGGTTCACTCCTAACCCATAAATCTAATTCATTTTCCTACCTTTGAAAAACATTATAGGATTTAAGCCATTTTAACTGATTAATAGAAAAGGAAATAAACGCCTGGTATTGAACATCACCCACAAAAGGGCTAGGATTTGTCTCACTATCATTTTCCAATATGAGATTATGCAAATAAAACTCACACAAGAGGCGTTGTACCTGTTGGGGTTCCCATGTTTTGGCAGATTTGGCAATACCAAAAGATGAGACAACATCAAACCACTTTGGGGCCCTAGGATCTAGCCCTCCTGGACCCGGAGAGGGAGCTCTCCAAATAGAGCAAGAATAATATATCTTTGAAGCTCAAATAAGGTATTAGGCTAGTTATGAAGCACAAAAGGGGGTTTAAAATGATTTTGTTATTGGGTTGCTGGGTTGGTTATGAGATCATAGACTGAGAAAGTAATGGGAGGAAAGGAACAAAACAGTAGGAGGCTTCAGCAAAGAGGATAGGCCAAGACAGTGCCATCCATTGGGCTATGGAGTCATGAAAGGAAATTACTTGCATCCACTAGCCAAGGCTTTCAAAGGGAAAGTCATCTACACTAAAGGATCTTTTAGGCAGATGGTGGAATGGAACATTAAGGAGAGAAAGTGGAAGAAGGAGAGGCAACTAATTTCTGTCTATAGATCAGGTCAGAGGTCATTTAACTCCAGACCTGCTTGGACATACTCGAAGGCAGCTCTCGAAGGGGAGCAAAGGGGCTGCTTATAGATCAGACCAAAGGTCATTTAACTCCAAGTCTGCTTTAGCAACTCCAAGGGAAGACAGAGATAAGATTACAAAGGGATCTTAGAAAGGCCAGCTGGTCGCACAAGGATCCTAGTGGACAGGGCTAACACTCATCCCCAGTGTTCCCAAACCTTCCAGCTCAAACCCAGCAAGAACATCTAAGAACTGATTCAACCAATTCATACATCAGAGAGTAGGCAATAAAATCCACTACACTGGTTAAATCAACTGAAATCAACTCTTAGATAGCACATAAGGCAGAAAACATTAAAGGTAGGGAGAGCAAGAAACATAGGGCACCTAACAAGGGTGAATCCTATGCTATACTTATTTTGCCTACCAAAAGAACATGAAACAACATGAAAATGTAATAAAATGAGTGAGGAAAACATCACCAATAGTAATAGACCAGGATCTTGTGAAATGTACTTTGATTAATTGATGCAAAACCAGTCATGTACAATAATCTCAATGGCTGATACAGTCCAAACTTTCTCCTCCCAGCCTATTACATACAACTACTCTGCTACTCCCTCCCACAACTGTTCTAACAGTCAAGAATGAATCCCTCTAATAGCAACTGCCACAGCAAGGCAACAACAACAACAACCTTTACATTATGTTCTCGAGGATTCTTATAGAAGAAGAGGAAGAAACATAAGTAGGTGAACAATTAAATGAGTCTCATTAAGACTGAATGGTGGAGGAAACCGAGTCCATTATGCTTAATGGCATTCTGTTGTACTCTGTAGATTGGTTGGAGACATTTGTCAGGTCGAGATTCACCTCTGATATGTTCTTTAAGTCCTTATGGCGGTCTGGAACTCTGCGTTGCCATTCTGGAATAAACGAACTGGATGAAAGTCTGCAAGGCTGCTCCATACCTCAATAACTGCTGCCTGACTGTCTTGAATGGGCTTCAGTCAGTGTAATTAATTGTTTTAGGGCTCGAGGAGATATGAGGAATGTTGTAGGTAAACGTCTTTCCTGGAGGAAATGCGTTCTGCTGATATTAAAACGCGGATATGACCTTTGCATGCTTAAGTCTTCAAACCGTGCCCTTCCCCTTCGAATGCGGGGTTTAAACATTAACTTCATTAATAACAGGCACCAACCCCCCTTTGAATTCATTCTGCTGGTCTGCTGACAAATGCTGAAACAACCTCTTTGTGCTGTCTACGTAATAAAATACACCTGTTATAAACCTGGGCTGTAGTGGTGGAGAAGTGCTTTGGAGGCCCGGAGGAATAGTGGCAGAACAGTGGGAACAGTGGAAACAATGAGAAGTGGTGGAAGAAATGATTAATAGTGTAAAAACCTAAGGATTAAACGTTTGGGCGAATAACACAGGGAAACAGAGAAAAACAATGAAGCGGAGCCACGGAGGTGGGACCCGATACGGAAATCGCAAATCGCAAAGGCGGAAAGTGCCATGGCAGAGGGTGGCACCAAACAGAAATCCGCGCTTGCGATATTGCGATGCGGCGGATATGTGATCAGGGAATAGTGCGATGTGAGAACTTGCGACAAGCAGAAGTGCGACGGGAGAATATGCGATGGAGAAATATGCGATTGGGCAGGGTTGCGATGGGGGCGAGTGCGACAGGCGATCGCATCGCCAATATTTGCGACACAATTAGATCGCATCGCAAATATTTGCGATGGATCAATCGAATACATATAATGAAACTATGATATGCGATAAGTGCGATCTGTGATAGATTCGATCGAGCGGAGTTGCGATGCGAGAACTCGTGATAGAGGGAAAATGCGATCGGGGGAAAATGCGATGAGCAGAAAGTGCGACGGCGCGATCGGTCGATCGCATCGCAAATATTTGCGATGGATCTAACGAACACAACCCGCAAAAAATGCAATCTGCGATGAACGCGGTATGCGATAAGCGCCTTAAAGCGCAGCGCGCAGTCACAATGCTCAGTTACATGGTAAAAAGGCTAAAGGGGGTGGCGGAAAAGGGGCCAAGCCCTTTTATATATGGGGAAGTGGGTTTATAGCACTTTAACGGATTTTAAAGCCTATAAAGGGTAACGATAAGGGAGAAAAGGGGATTCTAGGGAAATAAAAGGGTAAGAAGGGAAAAAGAAAGGGGAATAAAGGGGAGCAAGATAGAAGCTAAGTGGGGGGTTGAAATAAGAGGGAAAAGGGGGCCTTTGGGCATTTCTTCACAAACAAAGAGGCTTTATAATAGGAATCAAAAAAGGGGAATTTATCAAAGGGTAAAAGACACATGGAGGCTTCAAGGAGACTATTTTTTCAGAGGAAATGCATTCCTTGAAGGCTCAAAAACAATTTAGCTCCCATTTGCTTGCTAAAAAATTTATAGGGGGGGTTAACAGTACCTTTACCCCATAGAGTTTGCAACATGTTACAAAATCATCTATAGTTTTTAGCTCTATATATTTTCTTTCCCTAACTGCCTTAATCTTTAGTTGTAAATATCTTTCTAATAAAAATAAAGCATAGTTCTTGGCTGGGCATCATCTACAAGCTAAGACATTGGTGTACAATGAGAAGAGAGTGTCCATTCGATTCTGAGCTAATTTTAATTGATTAATTACCTTTTCAGCCTTCTCCTCTGCCTTTCAACACTTCTCGTGGGCTTCAGTCTCTGCTTCATGTATGGCCTTCATCTGCTACTGTAACTCTTGATATCTTCTCCTAGGGACAGTGTCTTCTTCCAATTTTTCCCTTTCTAATCGAGCCTGTGCCAACTCCTCTTGGAGTCTGGCCAATGTAGGGTCACCAAAAGTATTCTGACTACTAGCTTGCATGTTTTCACTTGAAGTGGGTCCCTCTATACCAGCTTCTTTTGGAATAGCTATTTGTTGTTCCGTATCTCCCTGCTTATGCTCAGCCATAGCTTCTGCAACTTGGGGGTTCAATTTAGTGGCCACTTTCCTCTTTTTCGAAGCTCGCTTGGTGGCTATGCTTCTTCTCTTTGGGGCTCGCTTGGGAATTTGTTTCATTCTAAGAACCCTAATGGTTTGCCTAAGTTGTTCCACGAGTCTGTGAAGCTTCATTCATTCCCTCCGAATATTTTTAGTCTCAGTTACTTTCTTCCTTTTTCTTAATGGAACGACTGTTCCTTTTTCTGGACCTACTTTCTCAACAGGGTTTTGGTCCTCATCAGCCATGTCTTCAGTTGGGCTCACTTCTCTGTTTTCTTCTTGGGGTTCTTCTTCAATATTCATATGCCCTTCGCTAAAATCTTTTGGAATTATACCCTCAATTGATTCTGCAATCCCCTGAGAATTTTTAGGTTGGGATACTGCTTCAGTGTTCTCCTTTTCTTGTTCATGCTTTTCAGGGGAAGCAACCCTAGCTGAATCCATCATTTTTTTAGGGTTTGTTGTTTCCTCCAGCATTTATTCAGTTGTTTCTTTGTTTACAGCAGAGTGCTCCTGCAATTGGTTGATATCAATATTAAGGTCCAGAGGCTATAAGGCTGCACATAGTCACTCATATTGGCCAGAATTTGGGCCAATTGGTCTTCCTGTAAAGGAATTCGTGGTGAACTTGCAGTAGCATTTTCGGGAGGCTCTGTTCCTTCTCTTTCACTGCTGTGATTATCTTCATCCTCCTCATAGGCATGGTAGCTACCATCTTCCTCATCTGAGTAACGAATTTCTCCCTCAATTTCTTCTTCTTCATTATTTCCTTCTTCTGCACTGGTTTGTTTCTCACCACTGGTGTGGTGGCTCATTTCTTCTTCATCCGAGTAGCGAATTTCTCCCTCAATTTCTTCTTCATCAGTACAAGGACTTCCTCCTTCCAATTGTGGAGGTTGTTCATCCTCTAAGCTGGGCAATTCAAAGGGCTAGCTACTGCTACCCGGAAGTCCTTCTATCATTCCCCTACTTCTTTTGGAATAGGAGGACTGTCTACGACTTGATGGCTCAGCTGCTAAGCTAGCCATTCTTTTCCATTTTGGGGTAGGTAAGGCTAGTCCTCCATCAATCGAGAATATCAACTCCTCCCAACTGGTCTGTTTTTGGGCGAGACTACGACTCACTATTAATCTGATTAGGCAATGGTGGATTACCACCATGTCTGCATGCCAAGCTTTTCTTATACTACGGGCAATATCATGTAGTAAGGAATTTAAAAATGAAGGAAAATTTACAATACATTTATGTTTTAATACTGCCAGTAATTTAAGGTGGCAAGGTCTTACCACATCTTTCCTTCCATCGCATGTTATATAGGCCTGCACTATCTTGGCCAATTCTGTCCATGGTTCTCCCAATGATGTTGGCTAAACTCCTTTGCCTTTGACGACCAATGTTTTTCCGTCATCTTGGAAAATCTTCATTTCTTCTTGAAGCCTGACCTTTTTCTGAGTCCATATGGTTCCTTGCGCTGGTAGACCAGACACCTCTGCAATAATTTCATTTGTTACGGCTATCTATCTTCCTCTAACCATGGAGTATTCTTCCTACAAATTTTGTAAAAACTCGGTAGCCACTGTTTCATGGGGTTGTTGCAGCCTCGTGAAATATGTGATCCATCCCAATTTTTCCAAAATCTCCCGTGCAACATCAGAAACAACTAGCACTTGCAGCTCACTACAAATTGGTCATCCTCCCATCGTCTCTGCACACTGTTACTTTTTTCCAAACACATAGTGATTGTAATGGAACATCACAGCATGGTGAATTGGAATAATATCGTTAAGTTTTTGTTATTCCCTAGAATGTAGGGATTTGATTCGCATATAGGTAAAAAAATGTAGGGATTTGATCTGCATGCAGAGATTAAGAGACATCTGCGCCCCCCCCTAGAGGATGATAGGTCTTCCTCGACCATCAATTAAGAGAGGAAAGTACTGCATAGCAGTTGTACAACATGAAAAATCAGGCATAATTATGATACAATCAATCAAATTATAACATTTACTGAAATCGATGCATGTGATAAATAGTAAATAGATATAGAAATGTTTTTTAATAATTTGAAGATAAGGAGAAGGGATAGCTTAAGATGAACATAAGTACAGATGCGTTATTACCCACTCAAACTAATGTGATCTATTTGTGTTGATTTTCATGTATAATAGGTTCGAAATCATGGATTAAGGATTCATACTTTCATTTGATATTTAGATAGATATAGGAAAAAGGGTTTAATATTACGATTGATGTGTACAAATGTGACTCCAATACCATCAGCAGAGCTCTATTGCCCACAGGTGTCCATAACCTTGACAAAGTTGCTTTCTCACCCTTGGAACCATTGTCCTTTATTTATGCTGAGGAAGTGCTTGTTAAATTTCATAACGGAGTCAATTGTGCTAGCTTGGTGACCAGATAAATCACAATGCCATTCACCGGGAGGAAGTGAAAAGTGGGCGGGCCGGCTCGTGATGAAACCTCCTATTCCAAGGACTTCTTAATTTTTTTCAATTGTCTGTTGGACCATATCCCTAGTGTGGTAGCCATGATGGGAATGCCATTTCACTTGTCTCCTTATGATCATGGTAGGCTAGCTCTTGATGAGACCCCCTATCCTCCATCTGCCAAATCATAAAAATTTTAGTGAAAATATAAATATTTTTTTCTTTTTCATATAGCACTTTCCTACTTATATATAAAGGATGGCTCAACACTCCTTAAGAGTAGGGATGGTGGAAGAAGTCTAAACATCTCAATAGAAAAGAATATGCCTTTATTCCTACTCCATGAGTAAAAATCAAAGAAAGCTATAAAATTCAAGGAAGAACCAACATGATAAGGATAATCGATCATATTAATTCTAGTGATAGTAAGATAGCAAAGTCATGCTATTGATTATGTCCCTTTTTCCTTTTTCTTATCATTACCAAACAATTTCTTAAAAATGACGATTTCTTTTAATTTGCTGATTCCAGTAAGCTTTAATTTGTATGATTTTGTGTAAATAGTATGTTTTCCTTTAGAGGATTCATCAAAAATCCTCAAAATGTTGGTTTAGAACAAAAAATAATCCACTCAAAAAGGTGATGTTCCTTTAGAAAGGAACAGCAGAAACAATCTGCAGAAATGTTGTTCCTTCTGAAAGGAACAACAAAAATAATCTGCGAAACTGTTGTTCCTTTCGAAATGAATAGCAAAGCAATCTGTGAAACAACAAAAACAAACAGCACAACTACTATTCCTTTCAAAAGGAACAACGAAAACACTCTCAGCAAAGCTCCTTTCGAAAGGAATAGCAAAAATGTTGTTCCTTTGGAAAGGAACGGCAAAAACTCAAAATAAATGAAATAAACAGAGTTTTGAAAAAAATAGAATTCCATGAAACAAACAATCAAAATAAATGAACAATATTTATGTAAAAATTAAAAAAATAAATAAATGATTTAATAAATGGGTGCCGAGGAGGAGTTATCCCCTTCAGCCAGAATTTTCATGGTAGAATCTTCCCGTAATTGTTGGTAGAAGGATTCTAGAGTAAGCGGTTTATGATATAATCGTACTCGATGACCGTTTACTTTAAGGGAATTTCCATATCCATCAATGGTGGTTAATGCAATAGTGCTATTATCATTCACTTTTTGGATTTCATAAGGTCCGAGCCATCGTGTCTGGAGTTTCCCTGGAAAATCCTGAAACCTAGAATCATATAGGAATGCCCAATCTCCTTCGTGGAAGATATTTTCTTTGATAAGGGAGTCGTGCCATTTTTCTCTCTGTTTTTGAATTAATGCTATGTGCTGAAAAGCAGAGAGCCTAATTTCATCTAACTCATTAATTTGCTGCAGTCTTTTGGCCTGGGCTTCACTTAAATCTAGACCCACCTTTTGGGTTGTTCTTAATGTCTGAATTTCAAACTCTATTGGAAAGATGGGCTCTTTTCCAAATACCAATTGATACGGTGAATATCCCGTAGTGGCTCTCCATGTTGTTTGGTATGCCCACAAGGCTTCTAGCAGCCTGTAGGCCCAGTCACGTCTGTGTGAGGAAATAGTTTTTGTCAATATGGATTCAATTACTTTGTTCGTGTTCTCTACTTGGCCATTTTCCTGTGGGTGGTATGGGGTTTTAATCTTGTGCTGAATGTGGTAATTTTGTAATGTTTCAACTAGTTTATTACCCACAAACTGCAATCCTCCATCTGTGATTATGTCCCTCGGGAGGCCATATCGCACAAAGATTTGGAAAATAAATTGAATTACAGAGTCCTTTGTAGATTTTGAAAGTGCCTCTGTTTCAACCCATTTAGTGACATACTCGGTTGCAACTAAGATGTACGTTTTTTGGTTTGATGGGGGGCTAATAGGGCCAAAAAAATCGAGCGCCCAACGTTCAAATGGTTCAATTACTAGTTGAGGGTTCAAATGAATTTCATCAGACAGCCCAAGGCGACCTGCCCTTTGGCAGCTATCACAGACCTGCACAAATTTTTTTGGCATCTTTAAAAATGGTAGGCCAATAATAGCATGTCCGTAAAACCTTTTGGGCAGTTCTAAGACCCGCAAAATGTTCGCCACATGGCCCATCATGGCATGCTTTCAAAATATCAAATGCCTCATCCTCCTGGATGCATCTCCTCATTTTCATATCTGACCCTGTATGAAATAGGTAGCCCCCAATCCAAGAGAATCGGGTACTATGTTGTATTATTTGCTTTCGTTCATTAAGGGTTAGATGTTTAAGCAATTTACCTATTGCCAAATAATTTGCTATATCAGCATGCCATGGGGTTCTGACAGTAACAATGAACAAATGTTCATCTGGGAAGTGGTCTTCAACTGTTTCTGTATCTGTTGGCTTTGGAATTCTTGACAAAAAATCAACTATATGGTTCTCTTTTCCAAGTCGATCTTTGATTGTAACGTCGAATTCCTACAATAAAATCAACCATCTTGTCACTCTTCCATTTGTAACAGGTTTTTTTGCTAAAAATTTAATGGCAGAGTGATCAGTATATAGTACTACAAGATACCCAGTTATATAATGTCTAAACTTATTTACAGCATGTACTACAGCTAAAAATTATTTCTCAGTCACAGTAAAATTTAGTTCAGCAGGAGATAGATTTTTGCTAATATAATAGATTGCATAAGGTTTTTTGTCTTCCTCCTACCCAAGCACTGCTTCAATCGCTGCGTTTGAGGCATCAAATGAAATTTGGAATGGAAAATTCCAATTTGGGCCCCTCAGCACTGGGGCTGGTGAGACAAGCTTTTTCAGATCGTTGAAGGCATTGTCACATTTATGTGTCCAAATAAAATCAGCGTTCCCATTTAGTGCATATAAAGGTGCAGCTATTCGAGAATAATGTTCTATAAATCTCCTATAATAACCATAAAATCCAAGAAAGATAAATACCTCTGTTTTTGTGGTGGGTGTGGGCATTAACAAAATTATCTGAATTTTGGTTGGATCCACCTGAATTCCATCTTTTTGTAGCCGCTACAACACCACCCAAAATTTTGGGTATATTCGAAATTTCAGGTCCCCCTCTACTTGCTTAGTCATTGAAGTCTTTCACCCGACCTGCAGTCAATGACATCCTAGCGACCTATCCCAAACCACTCTCAAGCTTCTCCACCGTCATGATCAGATGTTGTTGCTGCAAACACGCCATGTGAGGGAGGGATTACCAGCGTACGTTCGAATAAGAACTTTCCGTGCATTAAGCATGTACATTAACAACCCCCTCGCCATGGGTCATTAAGCAAGTTGTTTGAATATGCTTTTTATATTCGTTGGTCTCATATAATTTATCTAGGGGCACCATTCGCAAAGAACTAATTAATGATCTGTTGTTTATATAGGTCAATTCCACGACTGATAAACTCATCAATGATTGTCATGGCACTGAGGGAAATAAGATTAAGCCTCTTACATCTGAAGAGATTAGTTTTCAGGATTTCGAAAATAAACTTTTGAAACCTGGGTTAATCAACCATATGGTGTTTTCAAACAAATCTGTAGCTAAAGTTTATGTTCGAAATTCACCAAATAATTATACCCAAAGTGAAAGTAGTGATGTAGAGATACATGTCAGACAGACCTCCTCTGAGGGTGGCAACCAACATAAGTATTCTTTTAATATTGGCAATGTTGAACCCTTTGAGTAGAAGTTGGAAGATGCACAAGAAACGTTGGGTATTGGTCCTCATGATTATGTTCCTGTAACATATGTTTCAGAAATGGTCTGGTACCAAGAGTTGTTGAGATTTGCACCTACATTATTGATTCTGGGGTCTCTTATTTACTTTGGGCAAAGAATGCAAAGTGGGCACACGTTCGATGGACCAAGGGTACGTTGTATTTTTAAGACAGGGCGCAAACATATGGTTTCAAAGCCATATAAGAACACGGGTCAGAATTATATGAAAATGCATTGAGTGAGCTTAAATATTTCTATGGCGGATATAGTGATCAAAGCTTATGTTTGAAACATGGCCCGGAGTGTATGACAAACCTATAAGTAGCGTGTTATAATAACTATGATGCGATGGCAGGTTTTCTACCTATGGTAAATGCTTTGAGCATATGTATATTATATAGCGGTCAAACCTCGTGATTAAAATATGGAGCAGAACTACATATGGGTGCAAATGCTTCTATGCATGGTGGTGGCATTTTAAATTTGGAGCTGGTCAAATGTATGTTTGAAATACGAGTGGGAGGGTATAACAAGGCCACGATGGCAATAACAGTGAAACTACGTGGACACGTGACAAATGGGCGCCAAGCAGACATATATGGTGATCGCGTTTTATAGTAAAGGTGGAGCAGATATATATTTTATGGTCCAACGTTCAATGTTTACGTTGCATGGAGCCCAACGTTCAATGTTTATGTTGCGTGGAGCCAAATGAAAACGTTTATATATATACATGGTGGTCAAATTTTCACCTAAAACATTTGGAGTAGAACTGTGGTGGCAATTTTATAATAACCATAGCGCAGAGCAGTCAAAAAAAGGATCGAATTTGCCACGTGGTAGTTGTAGCAAGGCTTCTTAAGGCATTCGTCGACATTCAAATTTCTCACGTTCACAACATTTGACGTAAGCTTGGAAAGTTTAAGAAAACATGTGGCAAGGATCGCATTGTTAATTCGCGCTGCCATAAGGTGAAGTCGCTCAAAGTCACAATTAAAGGGTTCAACAACGAATGGATGATCCTTTCAACTTTGACATTATAATTTGGTCTCCTTTTTCCTTAACGTTGAGGTGGAGAAATTTTATCGTTCTTGTCAGCACCAGTCATGATCGTTATTAGTTGTTTCTCATTCTGCGCTTGATGTCTATTTTGGGAGGCACACTTCTGGCCGTGATTAAGGCCCCGCATGGAGGGTGATTTCATTTTTCCACTCCCATTTTTCACTTACCATTACAATGATGAATTAAACCATGGGAAGCGCAGTTGCAACGCGCATGAGGCAGTGCACGGTGTGATTCTTGTCTCTATGCCATGTGTCAAAGGATGTGTTGATCTAGTTTAAAAGAAAACACCAACGTTTTCCACCTCGGGGAAGAAGGTTTCCCAGTGCTGAGCGTTACGTTCAGCACCTCCCCAGAATGCATTTATGATATTTAGTAACCGCCATATTAATTTCTTCTTCTCCATGCATGAACTGTGTCAATAAATTAGTGTTTCGGTGGAGGCGGGCGGTGTTTGCTATTATCCAGCGTGAATGAGACCATAAGAATGGCAACATAATCCCCGTCCAGAATGCATGCACATGGATTCAACTGTGTCGGCTGTGTCATCGCCGTCGGATATAGGTCTGCCAGGAAAAGAGAAACGCTCCATTTAACTAGCATAATCGTTAATGTGGAACGTTAGTTTCGTGGGAAACAACCATTTTTTTCTTTTGATTCGGCAGAAGAAAGGTGTTAGCCATGTTATGCGTGAAATACTCGCTAAGGATGGTGGCCTTCAAGATTTGTCGTATCCTGCATTCGAACAGTGATCATCGCACTGGTTCACAACGCATGCCAGCCCGTCGGAGGAGTCTTACAATGCCCACGAATCCATTGACACTTGGCAAAGAGAATAGCAACAAAACTTAACGTATTTACGAGTGCAGTTCTGCATGATTACAGTTTTAAAAGTCTATTTTCAGGACCATGCACCATTCCGCTTGATTATGGATGATGTTTCGTGCATGATTCACAAGCGCTTCAAGGAGAGAGATGACCAATACGAAATCGACAACGATGCCTTCAGCAAAACACCGCTGGAGAGCTTCAGCAAAATGAAGGGAAGTAAAAATATTTGATGTATCACGTACTGTTGGAAGGGTTGGACCGTAAGCTTTGTTGAAGTTTTTCCTACAAAGCAGCTAGTGCACAGTCGCTCCAACGAACATGCAAAGAATTCAAGCACTGAGTTGCTTTGCATGGAAGAATGAATGTTCGACATTATTGTTAGCAGATGCTATATGAGTTTGTTAACATAGTAAATGAAGCGTGGAGTGTGGAAAGATCGATTTGGAATAAGTTATTTGTTCGATGGAGGGAGTAAAGCGTTTCACACGCATTGTAACTGAGCGCATGAAGAAACAATCACTGAGTCGCATAGCTGACAGAGCGAATAAAATGCGACTTGCGACCTTGCGATCATTGCAAGAATAGTCGCAGTTAAAGGCCTCGAGTCGCAAGGTCGCAGATTTTTCTTCCGATCAACAATGCGACCTGTTTCGCATGCGACTGTACGACCTGTGAGATGTGCCTGCTATTTTCCGCATGGCCTTCAAGAGCAGTCTTCCTTGATCTAGTCTAAGAAGTCGTCCATTGTCAAGCAGGCTGTAAGCTGAGATTTCAGGCCAGGGCAAAAGAAGAATGTCTATGTATATCATAGAAGAAGAGAAGTATCAACCCACGTGAAGCTAAAGTTGCGTGACCCCTCCAGGTCACTAAGTCGCAATACGTGTTGTTGGACAAGAAATGCGACCATGTGACTATGCGACCCCTCCGAGGTCACAAGGTCACAGAAAGGTGTGCCCAAGGAAAGTTGCGATCAAGGAGAAAGTTCTGACTATGCGACCTTGCTTCGGAATGGCCTCTTTTCTCAAAGCATATATGGCCTATAGAACAGGACTATGCAGGGGTCCCAGCTAATCATTAAAATCCCTTGATATTATCTGTCAATATGCTCCTTATGCATCTGCATTTTCTTTTATTGTATCTTTATTTTTTCTTCAACATGCATAAACATATTTATGTTGGTGAGGCTAATGGCTAATCTAATGTGCTTACACACAGGTAACATGAGGAGATTATGATGATGACCCAGACAAGGAAGTTTGTCGCTTATCCAGAAAATGTTGGTTCATGTGGCAGGAGCTAAGACTATCTCAACAGGAGAAATGTAGAAGGGATAAAACCCCGGGTCGCAGATTTCTTCAGGTCACCAGGTCGCAGAGTCGTGCTCCATGTCAAAGGCTCGACTACGCAACCCAGCGACCCAGTGACTGGGTCGCAGGTCGCATATATTGCCCGAGGTTGAAAGTTGTTGATCTGCCCGAGGTCCGAGGTCGCAAGTCGCAAGTTCCCAAAGGTCGCAGGTCGCAGGGGTCGTTGGGTCGCTAAGTTGCATCCCCTATCAAATGCCCGACGGTGCGACCTAGCGACCTAGCGACTAGGTCGCAAGGTCGCAAAACCTAGTCAGGTCGCAGGTCGCAGAACAGACTGGGTCGCAAGGCAGCCCAACGGTCGAGAAGATGAAAAGTCAAGGAAGGCCAAAGGGCAGGTTTTGTATTATAAATACTCCTTCGGGAGCTTGTAAAAGGATATTTTGTTTGGGACTCAAGCTGAGTACATTGTATTGTCTAGATTATACATTTGAGCATTAATACAAGCATTTTTAAAATTCCCTTTGTGGATCTGGTGTTGTTTTATGTATGAGCACTGTTGAGTATTATATTTTCAGTTTCTGAACATCTTTAGATTAAGGGAACTGTATCTCCAATTCACATCATAGTTGCATAACAGTTTGTTGAGTATGTTCATGGTGGTTGAGTTCATTTCACTTTCTTAACGAACGCTGATGACTTTGTTTATTAGCATTTGTGTTACCATTTAAAACTTTTAGGAAGTGAAGGGTGTTCCTGCCATGAGGAATTGTTTCCTTCGTGGCCAAAACAGCTTACAAGCATGAACCTAACGAAGTGTTGTTAACAACACTTCCTTCGGTCTCCATGCTTTATTATTTTCTCTTGCTACTCTTAGTGTTGCATGTACATTTAATGCATCAATCATATGTATTGTATCATTTGATTAGGTGTGTATCCACTGTTTTATAGAGTTTAAGCGAGATCCAAAGAAATGAGAAATCAGTGGTAGCTGAACCCACACCCCGGACAGGATCCCTATTCTAAACGGTTCAAGGTCTAATTGGGACTTTTTACCGGCGAGATCCCCTGCTGTTGGCTGGACAAATTTTCTCGTCAACAGAATTGGTGCTAGAAGGAGGGCCAGATGACAAGCTGAGCCCTGAGAGCCTGCAGTTAATCTCATATCTATAATGGCTCGTTCCCAAATCATTCTCCCGAGATGTTTGTTGGAGGTTTATGAGCCTCGATGTCTCATCCCCGATGAACTTATGTATCACTTTTCCCAGTTAAAATTCGATGGTGAAAACGGAGTATCCATAACCCAACACCTTTTAGATTTTTGTGACTTTGGTGAGTGATAAAAAATTGACGATGAAGGTTTGATTTGTTTGCTTTTCTTCCTCACTCTTGAAGGTCGCGCTAAGAAATGGTGTCGCACATTGCCGGAAGCTTCTATCCATTCGTTTGAACAACTCGCTAGTGAATTACAACAAGCTTTTCACAGGTACGATTTTCAAAGTGTATTGATAAAGCTAAATGACATCAGAATGGAACCTCAGGAACCTCTAGACGAATTTTCCATCAGATTTGTTCATTATTGTTTTGAGTTCCCTAAAAAGGATGTCGATTGGAAGTTTTTAAGAGAACAGTTCACGTATGTGATCCTCGTTTCCCTTGAAAAATTTCAAGCAGCAACCCAGCCTAATCCTAGTGTTCCCTATGATGACGCACAAGTTTCCCACTGTTCAGACTGCGTCCCCAATGTTTCATTGTTCACCTCCCTGAGTCCAGACCACACTCCAGCCTCCCAGGAGAGTATTTCTATTTGTGACATTCTCGCTCCTCCTCCTAAGTTGTTGGGTAGTCAAGTTATGACCTCGAAAGTTATGAGAAATGATTGATGGGTGCATTCGGATAAAGCCTATGGTACTACCTTTGAATATTTCACGCACCATGTTGAATCAGAGCTTGAAAACCATTGTGGCACATTATCTCTCCCAGTTCATGAAACCTACCTCGAGCCCACTCGATGTCTCCCTGGACACAAACCTAAATCTAGTTCACATACAGATTATGAATCGATTCCTATCCCGGATGCAGTTGTTTCCCTTACAGGGCCTGCCAGATCATTGTTTTCTCGGAATGGCATGGATGCGCATGTTGAGAAGCCTTGTATGGTTAACGCCCATGCGACTCAATTTGTTCATTCATTATTCCCTGGTCTGTTTCTCGATCCCGCCACACCAGTAATTTCTTCGAGACATTCAAAATTTCCTTATACTGGTATTGGAGGTAATCATAAGCACGCAAATGGTGCTTCACAATCACAATTCAAAATCGATGAATCTTTTAGATTTGATTGTTCTCATTGGGAATATTTAAACAGCCATAGGATCAATTTCCTGTCTGGGCAACCTCAAGATGTCCTCTTTATTGATCCATCCCAGTTGGTAACTCCCAGGAAGCGTGACTTGCCAGGTACCCAACTTGATCAAATCAGTGGTTACATCAATCCCTGCTTATCAGAAAACATATTCCATCATACCGCTGAGGACTATCACTCGCATCTCTTTGTCTACCATATGGAGACACCAGAATTCGATGATTCACTTTGGGAAGATTCAAGTACCCATCGGAAAATCGAAGCGCCTCAGCTTCTGCCGCCCGTTTCTCAAATGACAATCCCCAAGTACCACGCTCCTCCCAGCATAACCGCATCGAATTCACTCCACCCTGGAAAATCTAGAGAATCTGATACTTTGGGTTATCAATCTGTCAGTGCGCAAACATTTGACCGAATTGATACAAAGCCCACTGACATTTTGCAACTCACCACAATCCATGATCACATCCAGTCGCTTGATGATCTCACCTAACTGTCAAAGTTGGGAAACCCACCGCTCAAAGGTCTGGAGTTTGTTCAAGACGGTGAGGAATTATGACCTCCACTGAAAGTGGATTCAAATCCTCATATCCTTGACAGATTCCAGAAGCAAATTCGAACTAGGGTTTTCAAAACTAGGGTTTCTGCACTCGGATGCACAAGCATTTATAATTCGCTTGGCACATGCTTATTGTTTCCATTCTATAAAATTGACGGTCCTCAATACCATGATGAGATTGTCGGTCAACTCGACCAACCCTATTCGGTGGATGTGCCTACAAATAGGCAATGGCTTACCCAACGCCCATCAGGCCCAGGATTGTGCATGAATGATTATGTGTCATTTATAAATGTTGAGTTTCAAGAACATATTGCTGTGTATCAAGATGAGAGTGGGATTCAACTTGCACAATCCATTCTGGCATGTTATTTGGTAAGTATCTATGATCGTTTTGCCGTTGCGACTTATCCTCAGGTAATTTTTGTTGTTACTTCACTTTTTTGGATACTAGCCCTGATCCTGATCATTGTTATCATTGCAGGAGGCAAACTAATGCGGTGGCTGCACTGGAAAACTGATTTTACATAACCCGGTCACCTCATGGGTTAAACTAGGGTTTAGGTGTAGGCTAGCTAGGACTTGTTAATAAAATTTGTTAGTTCAAAGTTTTTTTTTAGTTACATTTACTTGCCAAATTTTTACTTCATGATGTAAAAAAGTGTGTTTTCTATTTTTGTTTACGATTAATATCTTAGGCATCGTCATGTTACAAGTATTTTCCACTCATTTCTTTTTCAGTTGTTGGTTGCTACATAAATAATCACTGCTTGTATTGCGCTTCTTATCCACCTACAACTAGTTGATCGTTCTCGCACATGGCGTTGCAGTGCGTCTTGAGCCTCACCTATTACATTGCATCGTACACTCTCTTTCTCACATCATTTTTGTCATATCGCCTGCCACTTCATGAGCCCTCATTGCAACCCTACCACCTTGCGGTCTTGTTTTGCCCCGATTGCTGAGACAGTAACCCCGTTATTTTGCGTGAGGTTGCGGTGGCTATCTCAAGAGGCAGCTTTCTCTCAGGACAAGTCATCGAAGTCGCATTCTCAACAAGATGCCTATGAGTCTAAAATTATTCAGCCGAGGAGATATGAGCCAGTTGCTTGTGGGAGACCTAATGAGTTTGAATGGCCCAATACCCGTAAGCCTAACCCATGTGCCCAGCATAGTCTTGGACATCTTAATGATCTGTTTTGCACTCTTCGCCTATTGTGGTGAATGGGATGTTAAGGTTTGGCACAAGGGCAAACCCAAATCAGGATATCTTTTAGTTTCTGTAAAACAAGAAACAACCTCTCTTTCTTGTAAAATAAGTCGGGATCCCTCATCCGCCCATGAAAAATAAGTGCCACGAGCACATGAAAATAAGTGCTACAAGCACATGAAACAAATAAGGGTAAAGGATTGAGAAAGGCTTCCTGCGCAGAGAGGTAATGCAATGACTCCGCCGGGGTACTGACCAAACTCGCTGGCAGGGGAGCAACATTTGTGATTTATTGAAGTGACTCCGTCGAAGTACTGTCTAGGCCTGCTGGCAATGGAGAAACACCAGAAAATTACTTAAAAAAAAAAATCTTGAAAACAATAAACCCACTTCCTTGCTCTTCACATCATCAACAAGCTATTGGCATCTGTGAGCTCTCTATTGATGCGTTCTGATTAGCGAGACCTAGTTGAGGCACAAGGACTGGGCATACCTCTAAAGGGCCAAAGTAATACAAAGGGTACCCGCAGAACTTGCTCAATATTCCCTTGCATCACTATCTTGGCTCAAACTTTTGTTTTGATATTGATAGAGATGTTGGATTCTACTAGTGATTCGCCATTTTTTGTAGTCGCTACAACACCACCCAAAATTTTGGGTATATTCGAAATTTCGGGTCCCCCTCTGCTTGCTTAGTCGTTGAATTCTTTCACCTGACCTGCAATCAATGACATCCTAGCGACCTATCCCAAACCACTCTCGAGCTTCTCCACCATCATGATCAGATGCTGTTGCTGCAAACACGCCATGTGAGGGAGGGATCACCAGTGTACATTCGAAAAAGAACTTTCCATGCATTCAGCATGTACATTAACAACCCCCTCGCCATGGGTCATTAAGCACGTTGTTTGAATACGATTTTTATGCTCGTTGGTCTAATATAGTTTATCTAGGGGCACCATTCTCAAGGAACTAATTATTGATATGTTGTTTATACAGGTCAATTCCACGACTGATAAACTCATCAATGATTGTCATGGCACCAAGGGAAATAAGATTAAGCCTCTTACATCTGAAGAGATTAGTTTTCAGGATTTCAAAAACAAACTTTTGAAACCTGGGCTAGTCAACCATATGGTGTTTTCAAACAAATCTGTAGCTAAAGTTTATGTTCGAAATTCACCAAATAATTATACCCAAAGTGAAAGCAGTGTTGTAGAGATACATGTCAGATAGACCTCCTCTGAGGGTGGCAGCCAACATAAGTATTCTTTTAATATTGGCAATGTTGAACCCTTTGAGAAGAAGTTGGAAGATGCACAAGAAACGTTTGGTATTGGTCCTCATGATTATGTTCCTGTAACATATGTTTCAGAAATGGTCTGGTGCCAAGTGTTGTTGAGATTTGAACCTACATTATTGATTCAGGGGTCTCTTATCTACTTTGGGCAAAGAATGAAAAGTGGGTGCACGTTCGATGGACCAAGGGTACGTTGTATTTTTAAGACAGGGCACAAACATATGGTTTCAAAGCCACACAAGAACACGGGTCAGAACTATATGAAAATGCATTGAGTGAGCTTAAATATTTCTATGGCGGATATAGTGATCAAAGCTTATGTTTGAAACATGGTCCGGAGTGTATGAAAAACCTATAAGCAGCATGTTATAATAACTATGATGCGATGCCAGGTTTTCTACCTATGGTAAATGCTTTGAGCAGACGTATATTATATAGTGGTCAAACCTCGCGATTAAAATATGGAGCGGAACTACTTATGGGCGCAAATGCTTCTATGCATGGTGGTGGTATTTTAAATTTGGAGCTGGTCAAACGTATGTTTGAAATATAAGCGGGAGGGTATAACAAGGCCACGATGGAAATAATAGCGAAACTACGTGGACACGTGACAAATGGGCGCCGAGCAGACATATATGGTGATCGCGTTTTATAGTAAAGGTGGAGTAGATATATATTTTATGGTCCAATGTTCAATGTTTATGTTGCATGGAGCCCAACGTTCAATTTTTACGTTGCATGGAGCCCAACGTTCAATGTTTACATTCCGTGGAGCCAAATGAAAACGTTTATATATATACATGGCGGTCAACTTCTCACCTAAAAAATTTGGAGCAGAATTGTGGTGGCAATTTTATAATAACCATAGCACAGAGCATTCAAAAAAAGGATCGAATTTGCCACGTGGTAGTTGCAACAAGGCTTCTTAAGGCAGTCGTCGACATTCAAATTTCTCATGCTCACAACATTCAACGTAACCCTAGAAAGTTTAAGAAAACATGTGGCAAGGATCGTGTTGTTAATTCACGTTACCATAAGGTGAAGTCACTCAAAGTCACGATTAAAGGGTTCAGCAACAAATGGATGATCCTTTCAACTTTGACATTATAGTTTGGTCTCCTTTTCCTTAAGGCTGAGGTGGAGCAATTTTATCGTTCTTGTCAGCACTAGTCATGATCGTTATTAGTTGTTTCTCGTTCTGTGCTTGATGTCTATTTTGGGAGGCGCACTTCTGGCCGTGATTAAGGCCCTGCATGGAGGGTGATTTCATTTTGCCGCTCCCATTTTGCACTTACCATTACAACTATGACTTAAACCATGGGAAGCGCAGTTGCAACGCACATGAGGCAGTCCACGGCGTGATTCTTGGCTCTCTGCCACGTGTCAAAGGATGTGTTGATCCAGTTTTAAAAAAAACAACAGCATTTTCCTCCTCGGGGAAGAAAGTTTCCCAGTGCCGAGCGTTACGTTCAGCGCCTCCCCAGAATGCATTTATGATATTTAGTAACCGCCATATTAATGTCTTCTTCTCCATGCATGAACCATGTCAATAAATTAGTGTTTCAGTGGAGGCGGGCAGTGTTTGCTATTATCCAACGTGAATGAGACCATAAGAATGGCAACATAATCCCCATCCAGAATGCATGCACATGGATTCAGCTATGTCGGTTGTGTCATCGCCGTCGAATACAGGTCCGCCAGGAAAAGAGAAACGCTCCATTGAACCAGCACAATCGTTAATGTGGAACGTTAGTTTCATGGGAAACAACCATTTGTTTCTTTTGATTCGGCAGAAGAAAGGTGTCAACCACGTTATGCGTGAAATACTCGCTAAGGACAGTGGCCTTCAAGATTTGCCGTATCCTGCATTCGAACATTGATAATAGCATTGGTTCACAATGCATGCCAGCCCGTCAGAGGAGTCTTACAATTCCCATGAATCCATTGACACTTGGTAGAGAGAATAGTAACAAAACTTAACGTATTTACGAGTGCAGTTCTGCATGATTACAGTTTTAAAAGTCTTTTTTCAAGACCAAGCACCATTCTTCTTGATTATGGATGATGTTTCGTGCATGATTCACAAGCGCTTCAAGGAGAGAGATGACCAATACGATATCGATGACGATGCCTTCAGCAAAACACCGCTGGAGAGCTTCAGCAAAATGAAGGGCAGTAAAAAGATTTGATGTATCGTGTATTGTTGGTAGGGTTTGACCGTAAGCTTTGTTGAAGTTTTGCCTGCAAAGCAGCTAGTGCACAGTCTCTCAAACTAACATGCAAAGAATTCAAGCACCGAGTTGCCTTGCGTGGAAGAATGAATGTTCGACATTATTGTCAGCACATGCCAGTTGAGTTTTTTAACACTGTAAATGAAGCGTAGAGTGTGGAAAGATCGATTTGGAATAAGTTATTTGTTTGATGGAGGGAGTAAAGCGTTTCACACGCATTGTAACTGAGCGCATGAAGAAACAATCGCTGAGTCGCATAGCTGACAGAGCAAATAAAATGCGACTTGCAACCCTGTGATCATTGTAATAACAGTCGCAGTTAAAGGCCTTAGGTCGCAAGGTCGCAGATTTTTCTTCCGGTCAACAATGCGACCTATTTCCCATGTGACTGTGTGACCTGTGAGATGTGCTTGCTATTTTCCAGATGGCCTTCAAGAGTAATCTTCCTTGATCTAGTCTAAGAAGCCATCCATTTTCAAGCAGGCTGTAAGCTGAGCTTTTAGGCCGGGGCAAAAGAAGCATGTCTACGTATATCGCAGAAGAAGAGAAGTCTCAGCCCATGTGAAGCTAAAGTCATGTGACCCCTCCAGGTCGCTGAGTCGCAATACGTGTTGCTGGACAGGAAATGCGACCATGCGACTGTGTGACCCCTCCGAGGTCGCAAGGTCGCGGAAAGGTGTGCGCAAGGAAAGTTGTGACCAAGGAGAAAGTTCTGACTATGCGACCCTGCTTTGGAATGGCCTCTTTTGTCAAAGCATATATGGCCTATAGAATAGGAATATGTAGGGGTCCCAGCTAATCGTTAAAATCCCTTGATGTTATCTGTCAATATGCTCCTTATGCATCTGCGTTTTCTTTTATTGTATCTTTATTTTTTATTCAACATGCATAAACATATTTATGTGGGTGAGGCTAATGGCTATTCTAATGTGCTTACACGCAAGTAACATGAGGAGATTATGAAGTTGACCCAAACAAGGAAGTTTGTCTCTTATCCTGAAAATGCTGGTTCATGTGGTAGGAGCTAAGACTATCTCAACAGGAGAAATGTAGAAGGGATAAAACCCCAGGTCGCAGATTTCTTCAGGTCACCAGGTCGCGGAGTTGTGCTCCATGTCAAAGGCTCGACTATGCGACCTAGCGACCCAGTGACTGGGTTGCAGGTCACATATATTTCCCGACGTCGCAAGTCACTGATCTGCCCGAGGTCGCGGGTCGCAAGTTCCCAAAGGTCGCAAGTCGCAGGGGTCGCTAAGTCGCATCCCCTATCAAATGTCTGACGGTGCGACCCAGTGACCCAGCGACTAAGTTGCAAGGTCGCAAAACCCAGTCAGGTCGTAGGTCACAAAACAGACTGGGTTGCAAGGCAGCCCATCGGTCAAGAAGATGAAAATTCAAGGAAGCCCAAAGGGTAGGTTTTGTATTATAAATACTCCTTCGGGAGCTTGTAAAAGTATTTTTCTTTTGGGACTCGAGCTGAGTACACTGTATTGTCTGGATTATACATTTGAGCATTAATACAAGCATTTTGAAAAATCCCTTTATGGATCTAGTGTTGTTTTATGTATGAGCACTTTTGAGTACTATATTTTTAGTTTCTGAACATCTTTAGATTAAGGGAACTATATCTCCAATTCACATCACAGTTGCATAACAATTTGCTGAGTATGTTAATGGTGGTTGAGTTCATTTCACTTTCTTAACGAACGTTGATGACTTTGTTTATTAGCATTTGTGTTACCATTTAAAACTTTTAGGAAGTGAAGGGTGTTCCTGCAATGAGGAATTGTTTCCTTCATGGCCAGAACAACTTACAAGCATGAACCTAATGAAGTGTTGTTAACAACACTTCCTTTAGTCTTCATGCTTTATTATTTTCTCTTGCTACTCATAGTGTTGCATGTACATTTAATGCATCAATCATATGTCTTGTATCATTTGATTAGGTGTGTATCCACTATTTTATAGAGTTTAAGCAAGATCCAAAGAAAGGAGAAATCAGTGGTAGCCGGACCCACACCCCGGACGGGATCCCTATTCCAAATGGTTCAAGGTCTAGTTGGGACTTTTTACCAAGGAGATCCCCTGTTGTTGGTCGGACAAATTTTCCTGTCAATACAACTGCTAAAATATAGTGTCCTAAGATAACTCCTTCGGTCGTCATCATATGACACTTTTCATGGCTTAAACAAAGCCTAGTGTCAATACATCTTTGCAACACCTTTTCTAAATTTTCTAATGTTGGCTCAAAATCATCTCCGTAAGGTGTGAATTCATCCATATATAGTTCGAGCGCTTCATTTATTAAATCTGAAAAGATGTTGAGAATGACCCTTTGAAATGTAGCAGGGGCATTGCATAGGCCAAAGGGTAAGACTCGATAGGAAATGTCCCCCAAGGATAGGTAAAAGTAGTTTTGTCTTGGTCTTCAGGGTCAATCTGGATTTTATTTTACCCACTGAAGCCATCGAAGAAGGAAAATAATTTCTTTCTTTCCAATTTGTCTAATACCTGGTCAATGAAAGGAAGGGGAAAGTGGTCTTTCTGGGTTGCCTTGTTAAGTTCCCGGTAATCTACACATATTCTCCACTTCCCGTTCCTCTTTGGTACCACTACTAATGGAGAGACCCACTTGCTCTCAGATATTGGGTAGATGAAATTGACATCCAATAGTTTCTGTAATTCAACTTTCACAATATTTTTAAGGTGAGGGTTTAGTCTTCTTTGGAGTTGGTGAATGGGTCTCGCATCTTTTTTGATATAGATGTGGTGTGTGCATAATTGGGGGTCAATTCCCTTCATGTATGGGTAATCCCATGCAAAGGATACTTTTTATTTCCGTAGTAATTGGACCAACTTCCCTTCTTGTTCAACAGTCAGATTTTTGTTAATGTTTAGAGTTTTTCCCGGCTCAATTTCTATAACCTTGCTATTGTACATAGAATTAGTAGGTATTACTTGATCAGGAATGTGTTTCAGAGGATCTTATTCTTCTTTATTATCAAATTCTGCCTTGATCATGTGACATTGCAGATGGGATATGATTTGTGGTTTATTAATAAAACTATTAATGATATCATTCTCTGTTTGGTCTTTAAAATCAAGAGCATCTTCTATAGTTAGAGGTGATCTCATATTTTCCATAAGATATGATACAGGTTGTTTTCTTGTTTTGATTATTGATAGGCTTGGTTAGGATGGGGGATATAAAGCTAAATTCTTGACATAGTTTCCCCTTGTTATTGTCATGTTGCCTTGTCAGCATCCAATATAAGTATCGGCAGCTGCCAACCAAGGTCTACCTAGGATTAATGGGTGTCCATCTAGCCGGTTCTTTGGATTGATAACCAGGAAGTCAGCAGGGTATTCCCAGGAATCTACAGATACCATTACATCTTGTAGTGTACCTTCTGGTTTGACTACTGATCGATCGGCCAATTCCAATAAGGTTGTTGTTGGTTCTAGCGATGTAATGCCAAGTTTTTGACAGGTAGTGGTTGTTAAGATATTGATTGTTGCTCCCAAATCAACTAAGGCATTTGGAAACAATTTTCCATTGATTTGCACTGTCACTATAGGATTTCCTGGGTCTTCATATTTTATAGGTGTTTCCATTCCTAATAATAAGTCAGATAGAGTACCGACTATTTGGACAGTTGGGTTGGTGGTTGTTCTCCTCTTTGGATTCTTTATGCATAATTCCTTAATGGTTTTTGCATATATAGGGATGTCTTGGATAGCTTGGAGGAGAGGGATTTTTATACACAAATTTTTTAATTCTCCTAGAAGATCAAAATCAGGATGTTCTAATGGGCGCGGTATGATTAATCGTTCTGGGAATGGTGGAGAAGAGGTTGTTACTTGTTGTTGATTTTTTTGTTGAACCACCTTCTCTTTTGGTAATGTTTGTTCTACAGGTAACAGATCTTCAATATGAACATTTTTGTTTCTCTCTGTTTCTACTATACGCCCAGACCTTAATTGAAGGTCATTACACTCCCTCAGTTCAATTTCTAATTCTGGGGGTTTCATTATTTGGACAGACTGAACTGGCCTATTTTTTTGGTTTAGGTTGGGCTAGGCCGGGAGTTGCGGTCTTAAGTTGGTCTAGGGGTTTGTATAGGGAGCTGGCAGTGTAGGCTGAGAGAGAGGAATTGTTCCAACTGGCTGATTTGTAGGTATTTTCCAGTTTGACTTCCAGGCCTGACTCTGCGAAGTAGAGGGTGACCATTGTGTTGGATAAGCATTGTTTTGCCAAAATGTTGGGCAGAAAGGAAAATTTGGCCAATTAGTTTAATTTGTTTGATTTGGCCATGATGATGTAGGAAATGGCTATTGTGACCAATTAGGGAAAGGTGGTTGATTTTGCCACATTCCATTATATTGTTGAGCATTGTATTGAGGAGGCTAAAAAGAAGAAAATGGACCAGTTGGCATACCTGATTGTCGTGGCTGCCATTGTCAGCGCTGATTAAGTAGACACACCACTTCTGATTCTTCTTCTGCCTCCTTATAAACTAATTTTAGGCCAGGAAGTGAGGGACATCCTTTTGTGGGGTGATATTTCATGCAAATGGTTCAAACTTTGATTACATCCAACGGGCACTCTTTGTGGTTGTGTTTCTTCCTACATCTGGGACAAAATACTGCCAGATTTTTCTCTTCTTCTGCTTTCTTTTGTTTGGCTTGCATAATGTCAAACTGCGTTGTTAGAGTGCCTAGTAGATCTATTTTAAAATCTTCCAGCAGGTTTCCAATCTCTGCATGAGTTACACCTTCATTGGAGGTCTTGTTGTCCCTTGTAATCATGTCACGTTCTGTTGATTTTAGACTTGTGTTGCCCCTCAAACTCCTGATACACAAATCAATGATGTTAGCATAAATTTCTTGATATATATCACATTTTCCCATAATATTCAATGTTTCAACCCATTGATCTTTCATTCCCCTAATTAATGTAGTTTTCAGCACATTATCAAGTAAGGGTAAGTGTGCATAAGGAGATCTCTGAAGATTGTATTGAAACCGTTCTGCATATTCTTCCAAGGTTTCATTTGGTTTTGCTGTCATTTGGAATATTTCATCTTTTAGTTCTCGAGACCTACAATAATCTTGATATTTCTTTAAAAACACAGCTTTCATTTGATCCCAATCAGTTATGACACCCCCACCTAACCCCATAAACCATCGTAAGGCTGCTCCTTTTAATGTGGAAGGAAATAGTTTTAATTTTTGGGGATCAGTGGTATAATCATACCCCCTGCACAACACATCAAATTCAAACAAAAATGCATTTGTATCTTCTGATGTTAAGCCATGAAATGTGGGAATATGTTGAAAAGGAATGGCTTTCATAGGCGCATTAACTGCAGCATCTACTATAGGATATTGTAGTGTAGAGGTTTGCTGGGGGGTTTGCTGGTTCTGATTTTGGTTCCAGGCCATTTGGTAAAAAATGTTCCAATATCCTTCTGGGATTTCAAGGGAATTCTTAGGCTGACTAGAAGGAGTGGGAATGGTCTTGACAACACTTCCCTGGTTTGGAACAATAAGTATTCCTTGCTGTCCTACTGTTTGAGGTGATTCAGGACCTTGGTTTTGAATGAGTTTAACAAAACTTCCCTTCTCTGGACTGCTTACTATTTGAACTATTTCAAGAGGAGAGTTTGGTTCTTCTGCTTCTCCTGTTTCCCCTTCTCCTTCACAGAGATTACTAGAGTTCCCTTCTTGAGGGGAAATTAGGCAGGGATTCTCAATTTCTTGGGAATCTTTCTCAATTCCCATTGTTTGACTATGTATCTCAGCAAAGGCTTCAGATGGTGACTCTGTAGCCTGAAGGGAACTAGTAGGTTGTATAGAGATAACTTTCCTAGGTCCTACTAATAGCTGAGATTCAGTATTTTTAAGGATTTCATCAATAAAATTTATTCACCCAAGGGTCACCGGTCCCTTAGGTTTTTTAGGTTTAGGAGGAATTTGTTTTGCTTAGCTAGGTTATTCATTCAAGAAAACAAGCATTCATTCCTACCTAAAGAAAGAAGCTTACCTGATTCTACTGTGAAGCGGGCTGTGAGAAAGTGTGTTCCTTGCCCAGTGCGCAAGTTCTTACCTTCCATCTTTAATACCCAATTCTTCGCGAGATGAGGAAAATAAATTGTGCATCACTCCTTTGAAATGGCATACACTCTCCCCGGCAACGGTGCAAAAATGTTGAGGCACAAAAGGTATATTTTAAACACCTATTTATCTCACATTAATTATCAATCCAGGAGCGACTTTTTATTTCAAGAGTGTACTCTATCTGAGACTGAATTTAACTAAGAGTAATGTTGTGAAATATGTAGTACAGTATGCTAGATACAAGAGTAAATGGATGCTTGTAAATAAATCTAATTACAGGAACAGAAATGGAAATACTCTGAAATCTTAACTACTCATTCTACAAAACTTCAATCAAGGATACAGTAATAATAACTCATTCCCTTAGAAATCGATGCAACTGAAATCACACTAAGGCAAGACAATCAATCCGGGGAATAGGAAGCAGTAACGACTGTCCTCTATGTTCGATGGTCCTGTTCTTTAAAAAATCAAAATGAAATCAAAATTGAACTACTTACTGATGAAAATAACCAAAAAGAACTACTTCGAATAACAAGAGTCGAAAAGGAGCAGCAACTCGTAATTCCTATGTGTGCACCGCAACTGTAAACAATCTCTTTGCTAATCTGATCTTATGAATCAGGAATGAACAATAAACAGGAATGGAACAATAAAAATTAATTGAACAGCAATTCTAAACTTAACGCAATCAAGCAACTAATCTTCTTAACACTTCAATCCTGTTGACAGCCAAAACTATGAAAAAATCAATCAGCATGAACCATAAACCAATGGAACAACAACTGGAATTAAGTATCGAACAACAAATCTTTATAAAAGATAGCAATATGAATAAGACAATAAATATGATTCTTGCTAATATAGAATAGCAGTGCAATTCATTAATACTCACAGAAAATCCGAATTCAATCCAACAGCAATCAAACAACTCTGTAATCGTAATGCAATTATCACACGATAGTAAGTGAAGGATAGAAATACAAACAACAGAGTAATTCCACTAGGGCCGAGCCCTTAGCACTAGTGAAACACTGTTGGGTTACTTCAGCACTTGAAAGATGAAATGAAACATGCCTTTATATTAATCGAACACAGAGTATTATAGAGATTGCTCTCTAAAATCGAGAGTCAAGAAAATGTAATATTACAAAAGAAATGTTTGAATCCAAGAATATCCAATCCCTTAGCAGTAAAGGCATTGCCTTATATATTAGACTCTGACGGACAAGACGAGGAATAATATGAGGCTTGAACAATGATCCCTCAGGATCAAAGGATCCTGAGGATTGGTTTTCCTTCTTTTAGTTATCACATGATTTAGTTTGATCGAAGCCGAGCTGTCCCCTGCCTTTTCTTAGCGATGCGTTCAGATTTCCTTGTCCTTGGCAGGATTTGGTCTAATGTTGGAGGAATATCAATTGCATTTATCTTAGCCTTGCCTCTGATATAGCCGTTCACCTCGTCTAATTCCTGTTTTTGGAAATAAAAAGAAATCTTTAGTCATCTATTTACAATAAACATAAACCTTTACAATAAACATAAATCTTTACAATTCTACCATAATTCTTGTAATAAATCATCTTTCTAAGGTAAAAAGGATTATGTTTAAAGTAAAAGAATGACAAAACTCATAGTGAATTCATAACTTTTCCACTACTCAACAGCTGCCTGGGTAAATTTGGTTCAATGACCCAATTAAACCATCAGCAGAGTTTGACATGCCCGTAAATTCTTTGTAAGTTTGCAGGTGCAGGGTGTTCGACAAGATATTGTAAATATACCCTGACTGCATATAGATCAAATGGAGCTGTTGGGCCTTACTGATGGGGTCCTCTTCAAATATGGTCTTTTTTTGTGCCACATATTTCAAAATCTTTGTGGTAAGAGTTTTTAGGAACAGGTCTAACAGAACTCGATCATCGAGTTTGGCATTGCACAAACTACGATGTCGCCACCATTATTGGAGATGGTCCGAGATATGGATGACGGGGGTTTTCCAAAAAAAGGTCAGTAATTCCATTCCGGAATCGTGGTGGATGGGTAACTGAAAATAGGTCAGGAACGTGGTGGCGAGGGTGCTAAAGGTTCCATGTGTAGCAGAGGGTTGTTCCACATACCATTTTGCTAATACTCCGGTTAGAGTGCATTGAAATAGTCTTAGTCTAATAGTATCATAAACGACGTTGTTCGACGAACACCACATGTGGAAAGTCATAACATGATTTCCAGGGTCTTCCGCTTGCTTTCCTTTGAACTTTGGAATTTTTGAAGGGAGCTTCATGGGCATGGGAGGCCATATGGGGTTGTGTGCAATGGGGTCCTTCGTCAACTTGGTTAAATATGGTAGATTCAACAAAGCTAGAAAAGGTGACTGCGAGGTTGTAGCCATTGCAACTTGTGAAAACATAATGTTCTGGTTAGAAGAGGGTTAGTCTGTGATGTACCCTGCTATGCGTTCAACTAGCTTCTCAAATGGGTAGCACTCCTCTACCCTTTAGGGGTTGTGGGAGGAGTGATGTGTGGTGAACCTGTGGGGGTATTCATCAGTTTGGCGTTGGGAGACCTACTAGGGTTACCAAATAAATATGCCCCAATAAACTATGAACTAATAATGGTGGAAGTGTTCCTTCTTTGATGCCTAAATGGAAAAAGACCTGGAACCCCTCCTGGTAATGGGGGGAGGTCCAAAAGACATTTAGATTGACGAGGTCCTGTTGGGTCAAATTTGACATCGAATAGGTATGGCTTTGGAAATATTTGAGAGGATAGAGATTATAATCAAAGAAAAATTATGATCGCATACATAAAACAAAGTGAAAGTAAAATAAATTGTCCCTTTAGATTAATCCTATGTGATCAGTCAATCAAAAAATATGGTTTTTTGTTGTTTGTGTATGATACTCAAATCCTAGAAGACCAAATCATCCTCACACACTCAAATGTAACTATGCCTTGAGAAGATATCTTGGGAATGCTGGCACAATGTCCCGTAACGGCTGGCGACTCCCCTAGTCAACCAAAGAAAATACACCAAGGTAAGGGTAGAGGATCTAGTGCTTGCCTACACCATCACCTATAAGGAAATCATGCCCTAGTTTTGGCCACTAAGTACCACCGTCCCACGTGAGTGTTTGTGTCTTGGGATTCTTGGTAGTTAAACTAAATGAACCGAGTATCAACCAGGTCAAGTAGTCCTAACTGATACCGCACGTGCTGCGCCTAAGCCTAACCCCCTCTGAATTGGGTCCCTGTCGCACTTGGGTTTTATTTTCCATGGGCTGACAGGTGGATTTTAAAGCTCCCTAAATAATAAAATTTTATGTTTCATGATGAAGAATGATCAAGGCAACTTATTGGATGCCTACCCCCTTGATCCTAACTTAGACTATAAATTATTTTGTGGCCCCTGTGGGGAGAATTTAGTGAGTTTTGTTAAGTTAGTTTTAGGTGTCTTTGCTTTACTTAGTGTGTGGATATGTGTGAGAAAAAACTGAACAAGAACATAGTTTGAACATGTGAATATGCGATGATCCTTTTCAAAATCCCCTATTTAAACTATGTTCTATTGTTCCTTGCTCAAAAGAAAAACATGCACAGATATGGGCCGCTTTCAATTTTTCCTAGTTAATATATGTGATCAAATATTAGGAGATGGTGAGTTGTGAATAGAGAGTGTTAATATGCTTGCTTAGGATCATCGGAGGGTGCAAAGGCAACAGAGATTACTTGCTCTTCTATCGACAATTCAATCCTGATCCCAAAATCCTAATGCTAAAATTGAACTAAGCTAATGAATTTTACACTAGAAAAAAGAACTAGCTAAGCATGTGTGGACTTGGGCCACTTACTTTGGCTAATTACCTAGGTGTTTTGGTACCTAAATTCGCAAAACATAAATTTTTCGAAATGCAAGTTAGTTTCCCCCCTACTTAAACTATGTGTGTAACTTTGGAAAAATAAAACTGAAATAAAACTAACACCAAGCCTACCAAAAGTAGCTGAGAGTGAGTTTTAGCAAGCTGCGGGGTACCTCAACCTGTGCTGGCAGATGTATTATGGGATGCCAGACACCTTTACAAGCAGGGAAATATGGAATTATTGGAAAAAATTCTCATTATGTTTTTTGTGTGCAAAGGGCTGAAACAGGCGCGATGTCTACGCGTAGGTTAGCTCTCAACATGCACCTTGGGGCATGTCTGTCTGTGAGAAATGCACGCAAAATTCTTGCTGAGTAATTTTTGGGAGCTCTTCTACTTTAGTCTATCACTTAGAATGAAGGAGAGAAAAGGGGCAATTCCAGCCCAACTCCACAGCAAAAACGAAGGTCTCTGCAAAAAGGCACAACCACATAAACTTGGAAATAAAAGTTAGTGGAGTCGCCAATCCTATGTTAGTATTTTTGGTGCATGAATGTACGAAATCACACCAACTTAAGGGGTGTGGTTTTCCCTCTTAAGTTATTGGTCACAGGCAGAAAATATATGGAGCCAAGCAAGTTAGTGGAACATGTTAGAACATAAACATATAGATAGAGAGATAGCATGCATATTCAAACATAAAAACTAAACTAAAAACTAAAAAAATTAACACAAAAGCTCTAAATAGAGTCAAACAACTTCAATAATCCAAACGGCGGTGCCTACGTCCCCTCTTATTGAGTGCTGGTAGGAAATGAGGATGAAACTTCAACCCACTTGCCAAGGGGCCCTTAGAACAAGGGGTTCTAAGTTCCAATGCAAGGATGTCTTTACTTCTGAGCTACCTTGGCACAAAATATCCCTCTCTCTACTGTGGTGGACTAGAGTTGTTGGATGGCCAACAACTGAGACCCCTCTATCTCTGCTCCGGATCACACACTACTGGTATTGCTTGGGGAAATTCCGACCAACATAACAATGTGCTCTCCTGTTGTTCATATCTTGGTGACCTTTTATAGGAGAATTCAAATCCTCCTTCCCTCTCTTGGTACATTGTGGATAGTGACCCAGTAGAGGAGGGTGATTACATTGTGTGACACATTTATTCCATGGTGTGCTCCCTTGATGTCCTCAGGAGGCTTGGGTGGATGTCCTTAGGTAGTTTCAAGTGTGAAATCAATGTCCTGGAGTGTGCCTTGTGATCCCAGAAAGTGACTTCTGCCACTCCCAGGATTATGCGCTTTTTGGGGCAAAAGGCGAGCAAAGGCGTGTTTATCGAAGACTTTTGCACGCAAAGGCACTTTTGACTAGTCCTTCTTGTACGCAATTTTATTTTTCCTCAGACCTTAGAGATTTTTTAAATACTTTCAGATTCCCTAATGTCTCTCAGCCCTATAAATCCTTCTGCCTGGCATTAAATAATGTCACCTTTGCTTGTATGATTTTCCAATGATAAAAATCAACCCAACCCATCCTATTGCCTACTGATCTTCCCATCGATGACCCTGAATAGTCACATGGTAGAACACTTGCATCATAATCCTGCTTGGAAAATATACCCAACTTACTAAGAGGTAAGGATCACACACCTCCAAGCCATCTCAATCGTTGGCCAAACAGAGAGGTATTCTCGACAAGCCTTACTTGTGGGTATGATGCCAAATGGGGTACACTCTGCAACAACCCAACAATGGAGGAGATACTCAACTTGTAAAAATGGAAATGTATCACACACATACCCACGAGTGACAGATAGGGAATACGCCATATTGTACAGAGTTCCCTTAACCCTAGGAGTCCTTCACCTCAATTCCTCACCCCGAGAGCTCAAGCACTGTAGGAAGAGCACTCAGTGTTCTCGATTAGCGTTTCTCTCATATGGTATCTATTGATTCATGTTCCTACGGGACATCAAATAAAAATTATGTTAGAACATACATAATCATATAAATCACAACAAGATACCAATCATGGCATTATACCATAACCATCCTCTCTTTCATGGAGGTTTCAAACACACATGGATATTATAATCATCCTCCCTATCACAGAGGTATCAATCACAAGCCTTAGCTTGTCTCTAATAGTTGCTATGTCTCAATAAATAGAGAGATCACGATCCTAACTATACGTATTTGGGATTCTTTGTCATCATAGTGTATCCATGTCTAATCCAGATCATAGTCTATCAATGCTCTACAGGAGTTTCTACATCATGCCACACAACTAGCCATGCTAGCGGCACTGTCTTCGACCTTGGTTGTGCTATGGACCTCTCATCCAAGATATCATGGTATATATCATACTAGGGAAGAATCCAAATTTTCTCATCAATACTAATCACAAACATCATCAGTGCATCAATGCAACTACATATCGTGGGAGAAATATCTCAACCAAATAAAAGATGTTTGGTGGAAATCCTAAATGAACCAACTCAATCATGAATTCAATCATGTTCTATACACATCATATATGGATGGATTTTCAAAATGGAACATTAATTCTTCAATCAAATAATATATGCCATATCACATTCAATAAACATTTTAACTTTAAATCAGAGCATCCAAGGATTTACATTACACAAATACATTTCATAAATCTTGTACTATGTAATTTCTTTCCCAAATTCCAAAATAAATTCAGCATGCCATGACACATCATTAAGATATTAAAAAAACATCTCCTTCTTACTTATATTTTCAGAGGCTTATCACTTATCAAGGATGCATAATTAAATCCATAATCAAAATCAAGGCCATACCTTGGAACTCATTATCTTGACTTCATGAGATATCAATCAAATATTGACAAATATGAATCAAGGAGTTTGCATCATGCAGCACTCGCTATAAACATAAAGCCTTAATAGGCCAACATAACCTGCCATATACAAATCAATGTTGTGTTAACACAATCATCTCATCCAAGCTTAGAAGTCAGTCAAACTATTATCAAAGTCATCAATTCTTTCAATCAGAGTCAGGTAGCACACATATCAAGTCTTGACTACATACACCGTCAAGTCAACAAGTCAATCATACCATTACATTTTTGTCATTTAACATGTTATTAGAGGCCATTTCCATCATTAGTTGTAGGTGAATTAACATCATGGTTAAGTCATGCATTTTCATACTAAGTCACAACAACCATTGTGCTAGGAGAAAAGAGGCCAATACAAAACCATACGTCTATATACTCACATAGGACATTGAAGGTCAATATGTCTACATAAAAAATTCATTGGTGAAAATCGACCATCACCATATCAAATCATGTCAAATTCAAATGTGCAATCACGGTAAGATATATAAATCCAGACATGTCTCAATCATTAAGCATCATGTCAAAAGTATCAAACAAATTTTATCAAAATTGATTGGCCAAAATATGATGCACAATCCTCAAACATAATGAAATATCCATATGAATTTCTCGGTCACTTGCACACGCAAGTTCGGTTCAAACATACGAACTTTCCCGACTAGCATATCTTGTTAGAAAAACTATATATTACAGAGAAATGCAACACAAAATATGCGGAAACAAAAAAAAAAATATCTATATATAAAACAAGAGAGACATAGATATATGTGGTTCACTCAATTTGGGCTATGTCTACCTCAAACAAGCAGTCCTTCCTTTATATTATCCAGCAAAATGAAGAGACAAAAACTACAATAGATCCATTGTAATATCCTTTGTTCTCTCTCATAGTCTCCTTATTTGTTTCTCGCTATGAGGATGCACATACAATACACAGACGCAATACAATACTCTCATACAAAACGAGGGGTTGCCTTCTAGGTCAAAAAAACCTTAGTTAAACATAACTTCTACTGTCAAATCACCCGCCTAATGAACGGCCCAGATTGACTAGAAATTACAATACTTTTACAAGGAAATTCTACATCTGTTTTTATCTTTGGGGGTGTTGTGGCCCCCCCCCCCCCCAGGAAGCGTTTAATTACGGGCGATGTTACCACCCCATTAAGAACGTGGGTCCAATGATGTGATACAAAATAAAGAAGATAATCAAGCTCCACACCCAAAAAATCTTACTGGAATCTATAATACATATGCAGAAATGACATTTTCCAAGCGACGATATGATTTCATGCTCAGTTCCAGCAATACCAGAAATATATTCACAATGACAAGACAAATTAGATATCCATGGATTCAGAGTATAGATCGAATTAATTGTACAAAACTTCAATTATATTTCTACTAGGCATACATATATGAGCCTTCCTTTGTGCAAATGAGGCTTAGACTTCTGATGTAGATAAAAAATGTCAGATAATTAAATCATATTTCAATAGCAATCATGAGTAAGATTCTTTTAGAAGAGAATTTCTCCCTCTAAATGATAATTCACATCATTCATATCATCGACATGTCTTTACAGGGATTAAGAAATAACATATCTATCATAAACACATATCTATCATGATCATCAATATCAAGTCATCTATATTTCATCAAGGGCTGGACTCGAAAGATTAGGGTGACAGGTTGATGTGATAACACAATCTTAAGATCCCAATAACAATACATCAAGCTAAATCATTAAAATCTCACTGCATGCTATAACCATAGACTGTCAAAGATCTGAAACATAAATCTCATATATATGCCTTTATCATCATGGTTTCCAATACCATGCATATCATAATCAATAGGATCAAGTTAGGTTAATCGATAAACCAACAAGGTTCAATTAATCTTCTCTATGGGATTTCATCATGATGATCACAAGTATTATCAATACCATATCAATGAGGTAAACTTCCATAAGATATCCAATAAATCTTTTGCATATCAAGAATCAAGAGTACATGCACTAAAATCAAAATCAGTATCTCAAAACAATAGATGCTATCCACACATTAAGTTATGCTATCCATGATCATCAATCACATCAAGTACTCTCATAGAATAAAGAAAATCATCATGATTAAAGCATTCAATACAAGGTGCCCTATTTCATGAACGTAAATCCCAATCACTCTTATATGTGCATGCATAAGCCATCTGAGAAGTAGACATTCTCAATATACTTAAGGGCTTACCTAGCCATCTGATGTTATAGCTAAATCATAACATTAAAACAATATACCATGCATGACCTACCATATTACATGTGCACCTTCCCATAGGTAGCTTGTAGTGAGCAAGTGCCTCTTTACCTTTTCCAGATCTAGCTGCATTTCCAAATCTAGCCATCTTCTGTTTTTCTAGATCTACCCAACTTTCCTTCATTTCCAAAGATTCTCAAGAGGGATCCACTCATCTCAACTGATCATGGAGGTTAGATATATGTAGGTTCTCAAATATACATGTAGGAAGTAATGATAATCATAGAAATCAGATCCATAAACATAAAAAAGAGAATAAGTCGAGGAATAATTATCTTCAATGAGAGATAGTCCTCTCCCTCTTAAACCAGCCTTCAAGAGTCAACCATAGATCTTAAGACAATTTTTTCTTCAATCAAAAAATTTATCAATAACCAGGTCATTTCTATCAAACCAATCCAAGTGCCTGAGCAACTTCACACAGCCATGCGAGGGTTTCATAAACCAAATCTCAAGACTTTACCATAAACCAGGGTTTCTCTCAAACCCTTATCCACTAACTGCCTAGGGTTTTATTCATACACTAGAATTATTTCAGTTCTCTACCATCCTTTGCTTGCTTCCATAGAAGTGTCTCTTTGGGGTGATCCTCATGGATTTTCTTCAACCAGCTCTGATACCATGTTAATTTTTCATAAAGCAACATTGTTCTTTACTTTGATAGTTACATTTATTCATTAACATGTTTCATTCAACCCAAATAAATTTTCCATTCTATAGATCGATATCATTAACCATTAGAAAATGAAACTCTACGGAAAGAACATTACCATCATCATCATCATCATCTAAGTATCAGAAAGTAAAAGATTAAGGGAAGAGAAGCATGAACACATAGAGACACCAGGAATGGTCTAAGACCAGGGAAAAACCCGCTATGGGGAAAACCCTTGGAAATTCTTCTTCTTATATATTCATTGAATGGTTCAATAAAAAGGGTACAATAATACATTAGTACATATCTTTACAATGTATAAAATGAATAGCATGCAAACACTAAAACCATACCCATACTTCTACATGAAGGAAAATGAATCTAAGAACTGAAATGCACTGACATTGGTTTTAGAAAACCGATGAAAACGACTGATATTGAATGAAGTCTGAAGATACATTTGTAGCCAAAAAAAATAGATATGATCTGCAAACCAACAGATCTATAATACCAAAAATCGGATATGATAGATCACCAAGTGATCTCATCTCAAATGTCCTAGATATAAATACATGAGACTATTATCGACTTCTCTGACACAAATGTGACTGAATTTCTGATGCACAATCAAATGAAGGTGATCCAAATCCAATCTACCCAATAAATCTTTGAGCCACGGCCTTAGCACGCTCAGCCCACGTCTGAAGGACTCTGAGCCGCTACCACAATGTTCTATGTCTGTGGCTGAGGGTCTGAAAACCTTAGAACCGTAGCGTGCCCAAAACCATTTTTCCAGCAACTTTGGAATCTTATCCATAGGAAAAAAAACCCTGATCACAGCTCTATTTTCATAGGACGCTATCTGGGCCTTTCCTACCTGCGACTTTGGCCCAATAGATCCAAATTCGAAGTGTGTCTCAGACCATGATCTCGATCCACTACGCAAGCTCCATCCGACGTACCTGTGTGAGCCAAAAACATAAACATATAAAAAATAAACTGATGGATGAAAATCATAGATTGCTTGAGCAAGTGTGCAAATGAGCTCGAGGTTGCCTATATTTATAACTTTGTGAGTGACCGCTTAAGGCTTTGACCGGATCAACATGTTGTTAGGCCAACTCATAAAATATTAAATTAATTCATAACTTAACTTCTTCTTAACCGGTTGGGGTGATTTATAGGTCTATTTTGATCCTATCGAAAAGAAGAATCTAATTAAATTATTATCTTAATCATCTGATCTATCCACTATGGAATTTTACCTTAATTGAAAAAATTGACATAAATGTTGGACTACTCATTTGGTTGTGGTCCACTTTGAATTTTCCGAATGTTCTTGAAGCTTCTCATATGAATGATTTATTTAAAGAGAATCAAATGGGTGTTAATTATTCATCCTCTCCGACAAATAAATGTTGGCTTCCTCTTTCTCCTCCATTTTTCAATAAGAAATCTAAAAATAAGAGAAAGAGGAGGAATAAGGAGAAGAAGATTTCTCTCCATGCATCATCTTCAACCTATGCTAGTCATGTTGGAGATGAGACTTTAGCTACTGCAACTCATACTGGGGGAATAAGTCTAGTCAGTATAAATCATACTAGCAATGATTTGCCTACCTCTATTAGTCATGCTGATGATGAATCACATGCTTTTGTGAGTCGAGATTGGGGCATAAGTCTTATCTCTCATGGGAAAGAATCACCAACCTCTAAAATTCATGTTAGAGACCCTCCACCAACCTCTGCAAGTCATGTTTGAGACCCTCCACCAACCTCTACAAGTCATGTTGGAAATCCTCCACCAATCACTGCTAGTTATGTTGGGCACATTGATGTTGATTAGAAACTTAGGCGTAAAATATTTAAACTAAAGTTCTCTTGTAATATTTGTAAGGAATATCATCTTATTCATTTGTGCCCTAATATTTCAGTGGTACAAAGGTTGTGTTTTGAGTCTGCAGGTTCTTCTACTCCTGAGCATGTTATGGTTTCTCAACAATCTACTCAACCATTGGTTGATGAAGTGGTCAAGCCAGTGCAATCTCTAGTTGATTCCACTCATATTTTGTGGGGTGAAGTGTCTAACAACAAAGTCTTATTGATTTGTAGTTTAGATTCTTCTAGTCTAGGGGGCATGTCGGTCTCTTTAAGTGTACCCCCTCCAAGTTCTTGGAGTTTTTCCTTTGATTGGGATAGTCTTTTTGAGCCTCATCTTCCTTCTGTTGCACCTTTCCAAATAAGGGTTAGGGTTAATTTCACAAAATTATATCGATGTGAGGTGAATGAAGGATCCTCTCCAAGTATTATAGCCTCCGCAAATTGGAAATCTTTGGGTTCTCCAAAGTTGTTGGCAACTGATAGTCAATTGCTAGCTTATGATAAAATATTTCATGAATCTATGGGTATTCTTCCTCAAATGGCTATCACTTTAGGTGGGAAGACTGTCTTAATTGATAATATGGTGTTTGATTGATATTTAGACTTTAATATGCTACTTGGGTGTGATTATTTCTATGATATGAATATTGTGGTGTCTTCCCTCTTTTTTTTGAAGTCCAACAACAAATTGCAGCACCTACACTAGTGTGGGACCAGGAGGTCCAAGCAGAACCTACACTATTGTGGGACCATAGGTCTTAGCAGCACCTACATTTGTGTAGGCTAAATTTGGTGCAATTATATTTTAGTTATCCATTAATCAAGATGGACAATAAAATGTAATCTAATCTCAAAATAACTTGTAATAGTTAAATGAGTGTGATAAACTCATTTAAGTAATGAATTTCGAGTTGACGGTAGTTGGTGAGGCATGTAGAGTAATTCTAGTTGTAATAGAGTTCGAAGTGTAGTGGTGCATTAGTTAATGAAGGTTGTAATAATTTTTACTCAGTTAAGTGAGTTAATGTCATTTGTGGTAGTTGTAACTGTTTGATACACTAGTGAGAGATCAAGTGAATTAAATACTATTTAATTCATAATTAGTGATCTCACATGCAACTAAGGATTTACTATTATTAGTTACATACATGTTAGTTCCAGTGGAGACCCAATTGAGATCTAGGTAAAAGGGATGTTGACTATCAGTTGTAGGATTATTGGGTTGCACCAATGATACCAAAAACCCATTGGCTTTCCCATGATACTTGTGTAGTTAAGGAAGGCCAAAATTCCTATTCTTTATGGATTTCATTCCTCATGAATTGCGTGAGCAAGGAAGGCTGTTGTGAGGGCTGAAATTGGCTATGTATTGGTCAGTTTTTGTCAAGGACGATGTGAGATAGATAGCTGAGTGCTAGAGACTCTTATGAGGATAGGGAATTGTATTTGTTTCATGTATCCATGCTGAATATACAATAGAAGATAGTAGGGTTTTGAGCAACAAGCTTTCCCCAGGAAATTATATGTGTTGTGGTTTGATTTGATTCTTTCTTTACTTCATGTGATTGGCGATTATGTTTAATTTCTGCAAGTGATTTGTAGAAGCGATTCAATATCTAGCTTTAGTATTTTGTTAGATTGGTTTGAATCAATGATATACATATATGTTGTATAATTTTTACATGGTATCAGAGCACAAGAAATTATTGCAGTAAAGAAGAAGCTGAGTTTGTGACTGAATATAATTCAAATTTGCAGAAATAATTTCTTGGTGCTACAACTGATTCAGGATCAACATGGATTTCAATGGCTTGAGATTGGAATATGCACTCAAGGGCAGCTCTAACTATATTTCTTGGAGATATAGGATGGAGGTAGTACTCGAAGAAAATGGCTTGAAGGAATTAATTGACAATGATGTTCCTAAACCCGCTGTGACAGATGCTGCAAATCTTGATGCATGGCAAAAGAAAGTGGAAAAGGCGAGGAGGATCCTGCTGGAGGGAGTACAAGACAAAATTGTCTCAAGTCTCCATGGAAAAGTGACATCATATGCGATGTGGAAAGCTATGACAGATCTATTTCAGAGCAGTAGTGACATAGGAAATTGGCACTAAAAGATAAAATCAGGAAGATCAAATGGAGAAAGGTGACTCGATGCCAAAATATCTAAAAAAGTTTGTCCAATGTCAGGATGAGCTTGGGAGCATTGGAATTACTCTTGCTGGTGATGATTTGGTGAGCCTAGCTCTTCTAGGACTTCCTACGAGTTGGCATAGTTATTAGGACTCTTTCAATGGAAGGGAAAAGTTGCCATAGTGGGAACGATTATGGTCGGATTTGGTGCAGGAAGAGTTTAGATGGAATACGAGAGATGGACCTTCATCTAAGAATGAAGATGAAGAAGATTGTGCTTTGGCTTCCAAGGCGAAGAAGGGGAAAGGAAATAAGTTCCATTCCAAATCTAAGTCTAAATATGGCAAGAAGCATGACATGTCTAGAGTGAAGTGTTTTCACTATCACGAGCATGGGAATTATGCCACTAACTGTCCAAAATAGAAGAAGAACAAGAAGGCTTCAAGATCTATAGTTGGTGAGGCTTTGGCCTTGCAATTTGAGCTTGAATTTTCGCTCATTGCATGCATGGTGTCAAGTGAAATGGGATTGGTGTGGTATTTGGATAGTGGTGCTTCTTTTCACATGACGGGAGATAAGGAACTTTTCAGTAGCTTGGGGGAGAAGGACCTCTAGATTCATAATGAAATGGGTGATGACAGGTGGTATAGTGCTATCGGGATTGATACCATTACCTTCCAGAGACAATCAATTAAACCCTTTCAATTAAAATATGTAATGCATGTACCAGACTTGAAGAAAAATTTGGTCTTATTTGCAATGTTGGAGGATAGAGGCTATGATGTTTTTTTCAGTGAAGTTAAAGCTTTCCTGCGACACAAAACAAGACAAGCCAAGAAGATAGGGATTTGAGTTAAGAATCTCTATAAACTTGATGTAGATGGTTGTGCAACATTGATGGGAAAGGAGAAAAAAGTGGTGAGTCGGGATGAGGGTGAGTTATGATACGTGAGATTAGGCCATCTACACCACAAAGCCTTGAAAGTAATGCAACATATTTCTACAGGACCTTGAATGGGAACACTTGCTAAGTTATATACATTCAAGGGGTGTACCATGGGGAAGTATGTAAAGGCCACCTTTCATAAGAAGGATAACTGAGTGTTGGAAATCCTTGAGAGAAACCACTCAGATGTGTGTGGACCATTATCTGTTGATTTGACATCAAAACATAAGTACTATGTGATATTTGTTGTTGAATTTTCTCATATTTTCTAGATCTACTTAATGTAGAAGAAAGATCAAACATTCTCAAAGTTTATTGAGTTTAAAGCACTAGTGGAGAAAGACATGAGGAAGAAAGTGAAGGCTCTTAGGAGCGACAATGGTGTTGAGTACATCTATAAAAAATTCAAGAAATTCTGCAACAAAGAAAGAATTCGAAGAGAACTAATAGCACCTCATAACCCACAGCAGAATGGGGTTGCTGAGAGAAATAACTTAATGATTGTGGGTGCGGCATGAGCGATGTTGCATGATGAGGACCTACCATTGCATCTGTGGGAAGAGGCACACAACACATTGATATTTGTATAGAACCATTTTCCTCATAGGATACTTGGCATGAATAAACTAGAAGAGGATTTTACTAGTAAGAAACCCGATGTTTCACATTTTAAGATTTTTGGCTCATATGTTTATGTGCATGTGACCAAAGACACCGGGAAGAAGCTGGAACCAACATTTGAGATTGGGATATTTTTGGGGTACACTAAAACTCCCCACAACTATCGGGTGTATTTTCAAAACACTAGAATGACTGTTGTGCGATGGGATATAAAATTTGATGAGGAGAAAGCCATGCAATTTTCCCTTGAGAGGGAGCTAGATTTGCATGTAGAGGAGGAACTCTTTGTCCCCACGGATGAGCCTCAAGATGTGGAGAAGCCACATGCAAAGGATCATGGAGTGGCATAAAATACTCATGCAGAGCCATCCATCATAAATGAAAGAAGGCGCACCATGGAAGCTGATAGATCGAGACTTGATGCTATAGAGAATGTAGGAGCCCCTACTTCACAGTGCAGACAAAGACAGTCTCCTGACAGGTTTACTAGATACGTGGCTCTTATGAGCAAGTGTATTGTGACAAAACCATATTCCTTTCAGGAAGCAGTGCAGCAACCAACTTGGGTTGATGCTATGGTAGAGGATTATGACTCTATTGTCAATAACAGTGCATGGGAGGTAGTCCCAAGATCAGTCGAAAAATCAGTGGTTGGATCTAGATGGATCTACAAGGTAAATAAAGCTGCTGATGAGAGTTTGGAGGAGTACAAGGCTAGATTTGTGGCCCTGGGATTCTCACAGATTGAGGTTAATGACTATGATGAGACCTTTTGCACCAGTTGCAAGGTACTCTTCCATTAGATCTATCCTTGCACTCTCGGTGCATATGGGGTGGTGCATTAATCAGATGGATGTGAAAATTGCATTCCTCAATGGAGTTATTGAGGAGGAACTGTACATAGAGCAACCAACAGGTTTCAAGATCTTCGTCAGTGAGTCGCATGTGTGTCAACTAAAGAGAGCATTTTATAGGCTGAAGCAAGCACCTCGTGCTTGGTACACTTGGATTGACATCTATTTCACCAGATTGGGCTTCACCAAAAGTAAAGCTGATGCAAACCTATACCAGATTTTGGTTGAGGGTAAGATATTAATTATTGTACTTTATGTTGATGATCTAATTTTGACTAGTGATGAGCAGTTGATACACTCATGCAAGGAGGATCCTGCAAGGGAGTTCTAAATGAAGGACATGTGACTCCTTCATTATTTCCTTGGTTTGGAAATATGGCAGCGGGATGGTGAACTTTTTGTGTCTCAAGGAAAGTATGCAAAGGAGATACTGGTTAATTTTCACATGAAGAGTTGTAAACCCATGGAAAATCCTCTTCCAGGAAATTGGAGGAAAGAGGATGCTACTTATGGAGAAGTAGTGGATGCTACTATCTACAATAATTTATTTGCTTCATTGATGTACTTAGTGAACACCATACTAGACATTTGCTACACAGTTAACTAGCTGATTCAAGATATGGTTAAACCTACCAAGCTATTTTGGAAGGCGGAGAAACATGTCTTGAGATACCTGAGGGGCACATCAAAGTATGGATTATGATATAGACAGATAGAGGGAGTGAAGCTTCAAGGCTTCACAGATGTAGATTTGGCAGGCAGTCCATCAAACAGAAAGAGAACATCAGGAGGGATCTTTAGCATAGGATCGACAACAGTTTCTTGGTACAGTAGGAAGAAATGATCTGTGGCACTCATTTCAGTGGAGGCAGAGTACATGGCAACAATTCAAGCTACATGTGAGGCCATCTGGATGAGAAAGATCCTGGTTGGTTTGTTTGGTTCTCAGATGGATCCGACAGTGATACATTGTGATAACCAAAGTTGCATTAAAATCTCAGTTAATCCTGTGTTTCATGATAGGTCCAAGCACATAGATATCTGATACCACCATCTTAGAGATTGTGTGCAAAGGTGCACAATGTTACTTCAGTACATTCCCAAGAAATATCAGGATGCAGACATTCTGATGAAGACACTCACTAGGAGAAAATTTGAATACCATAGATACATAATCGGGGTGAAGGATAATCTCTTTCGTGTTGATAGGGAGTGTTGAATTCCAACAAGAAATTGCAGCACCTACACTAGTGTGGGACCACAGGTCTTAGCAACACCTACACTGGTGTGGGCTAAATTTGGTGCATGTCTATTTTAGTTATCCCTTAATTAATATGGAAAATAAAGTGTAATATAATCTAAAAATAAATTGTAATAGTTAGCTAAGTGTGATAAACTTAGTTAACTCATGAATTTTGAGTTGAGGGTAGTTGGTGAGGCATGTAGAGTAACTCTAGTCGTAATAGAGTTCAAAGTGTAGTGGTGCATTGGTTAATGCAGGTTGTAATCATTTCAACTTAATTAAGTGAGTTAAAGTTAGTTATGATAGTTGTAACTGTTTGATACACTAGTGAGATATCAAGTGAATTAAATGTTATTTAATTCACAATCAATGATCTCACATGCAACTGAGGGTTTACTATTATTAGTTGCATGCATGTCAGTTCTAGTGGATACCTAGTTGATATCTAGGTGAAAGGGATGTTGTTGCACCATGCAACCAAACACCCATTGGATTTCCCATGATACTTATGCAGATAAGGAAGGCCAAAATTCCTATTCTTTAGGGATTGCATTCCTCATGAATTGCATGAGAAAGGTAGGCTATTATGAGGGATGAAATTGGATAGGTATTGGTCAGCTTTTGTCAAGGACAGTGTGAGACAGATAGCTGAGTGCTGCAGACTCTTGTGAGGAGAGAGAATTGTATCTTTTTCATGTATCCATGTTGAATATACAATAGAAGATAGTGGGGTTTTGAGCAGCAAGATTTCCCTGGGAAATTATCTGTGTTGTGGTTTGATTTGATTGTTTACTTGCTTCGTGTGATTGGAAATTGTGTTTAATTTCTGCAAGTGATTTGTAGAAGCGATTCTATATCTAGCTTTATTATATTGTTAGATTGGTTTGAATCCATGATATACATATATGTTGTATAATTTCTACACTTTTGAGTGATGTATTTTCCTCATAATGGAATTATTTTCACTATTGGTCTGCTTGCATATGAATATCACCATCCTAATTTGAACTTAGTTCAAAATACCCCTTGGCATGTTCCAAGTGTTCAAGTTGACTCTACCCTGCCACAGGTGAACTATGTGCCATTATATCCACAATCCTTAATTGCTCCTGAGAAGGATCCATTGAACCATTATTTACTTTCTCGAGATTTGATCCCAGCAGTTAATTGAGTGATTTCTCCTATGGGTGTATGGTACCCCTTGATTCCCTATTTTTATCCTTCTAGTTTGCATGATTTCCTAGATGTTGAGTTGCCTTTGCAGGAGGAAATTTTTGAAGCTATGAGTTTTAGCTACCAAAGTAGTCCTTGGCCTATGTCTCGCAAGGGGCTTGTCCTGCAGACCTATTATGAATAAGTCGTAAGGCTGTGTGGTTCCTTGTACGATATTGTATATATAAGGTACATGTTTTCAGTAAACACAAGCTTTTTCTGAAGTTTATATATGGGATATATTAACTTCTTGCCTAGTGTTCATGATTATGTATACAGAACTTTGAAGATGTTTCCTTTGGGTAGTTTTATGGTTGATCAGCTCTGAGAGGTATTGGTTATCGAAACTGACATATAGCTTAGGTTCTCCACCTGCATTGTGCATTATTAGTCTCCCTTTCCATTTTGGCCTTAGGATCGACCCCACCAAGTTATGACACAGAACCTTCTTGCTGCTTAGAAGTGTCATAACTTGTGTGGTGGGAGCCTACCTTATCATGGGCACCCTAGATAGTACCTTGTTGTCACTTGGAACCTGTTGGATTGTATTAATCACTATTAGATGACTAAGAGAATACACATAAACTATCAATCCAGGGATGTCTTTTTTTTCAATGACAGTTTCACTGTCTGTGCTGATACACCAAACCAGAAGAAAATAAAAATAAAGAGAAATCATTGCTAAAATAAATCATTCATGCAGAAATTTAAAAAAATCTACATGAATGTAATCAAGCCTCAATTGACTGTACCTAGCAAGCCACACAACAATTAAACCAGCTGGTATTTCTAATTACATCTATGTAACAACACAATAATATTGAAATTGAAGCAGATCCACTCACAGCCAGAAAAGAAACAACATCACTTCCACCAATATGTAAAGCGAAGAAGAAATATGTACAACTACCTTAACTGTTGCAGTCCCTGCTGAAGAGGAGGGCCCTTCCTCCCTAGCGGGGCGCAGGAAGAGATAGAAACTAAATGGAAATTAAGCAAGACAAAGCATGCAACATCAACACAATATTTCTATATTATGATGATTGAAAGTTACAAAATCAAGATGATGATCTATCCCCTCTCTCTCCGATTTGTGTATTTTAAATATACAAGTTACAAAATGGAAATTTCCAACCAACTAATTAAAAAATCTAAGAGATCTTTCCACCATGATTCAGTTGTGACAAGTCGAATTTGATTATTGCAATTGAGGAATTTTGGAAAATGGCCACACCAGAAAATCTGTGAATATGTCCTTCAAAGAACCTTGTGTTTCTCCCAACGAAGACCGAATTTTGGAAAAATTCTTAATGAAAAAATAATTTTGTCCGTTCTGCACAAAACCCATGTCTTGGATTTTCAATATTCTTCTTCGTTTGCCTGAAATGACCAATGAAAAATTGTCACTTGTTATTCCAGTGAATTTCTAAGTTGGAATATTTAATTATGAACTGAAGATCAGATTTGCAATCTGAAAGAGATCTTGGATGCTAAAATTGTGAGTTATAAAAAATTCATTAATAAACCATCATTTACAAAATAATTCATAATAATATTCAATTTATCAAAAATAAAGGAAAATAAATATTACTTATCCATAAGAGCTTAAATAATTATGAAATGGGATTAAATGATAAATTATGATAAATAATGTGATAAAATAATGGTAGGAATGGATGAAATATATGTTAAGAAATGGTAACAATAATGACGATTTAGTGTCCCAACATCTCCCCCAAACTAAACATGTTGCATGTCCTCATGCAACCCAATACCTTTGTATTAACTAAGTTGAAGTACAATAATCAAAATGTCACCCCAACGCATGATATTGATGGAAGAGAAGACTTCTTCCCCAAATGCGCCTGCCCCAAATGCTTCCTTAAAACAATTTTGATTTTATTTTCAACCATATGTATATGAAGTTGCAACAAAGTATGATAAAAATAAAAACAAACTTCATTATAAACCATATTTTGCTGAAATTTTGTAAGCAAATTTATACTATATCAATTCTTCTCCAATTCGAAAATCAAATCAATGCAATGAACAGATTTCAATATGTCAGAAAAATGGTTGTAGGTAATAATTCATGATTTTTTTGGAATTTACAAATTGGTTTAGCTTGAAAATTTATGGGTTTAATGATACCTCTTTGTTGTCCAAAAATCACAAGAATCCAGTTTATAGTTTTAAGAATATACAAAATTCAATTTTGGGATTGTATACCTTAAATGAGGAAGAAATGAGAAATCATTCATCATGCATAACAACCCTTCCCTCAAACTGGAGAATTAACATGCCCTCATGCTACACTAAAAAACAAATTGAAGTGGTTGCTATAATCAAGGCTGAAATCTTTGTTTGGTATATAACAACATGGAAAAAAGGAGATTTTGAGAATGTATAAGGAGATTGATGGATGATAAAGAATATTAATGGCGTGTTCATGATAGTGAAAGTAACACTCCCCCAAACTGAAATATTTCGTTTCTCTAAAAAATGGGAAGTTGTAAAGAAGGGGAAATAATGGTTGAAAAACATGAGTGAATAATGCTCAATGGTTTTTCATGACATTCTCCTAAACTTTTAATAAATCAAAACCTTATGCTATTTTACCTCAAGTTTTACCTCCATAAAAATGTGGAATAGAATGTATGGATTGATATTTCTTGAAGCTAATGTAAGCTAAGATGATTCTGAAAGTAATGCGCAAGGTGGAAGCCATGCAAGCTGAAAAAAAAGTAATCAGAAAGTGTAGCAAGGTTTCCTTCCACCAAACTGATTAGTTTCCTTGTCATATTTAAAACATCTCATGAGTATCCTTAATCAATAATTCATCAACTCAATTACCTCATTACATATAAAAGTGACATAATCATATTGTGAATGGCATGGGATAATAATGGATAATAAGGGAAAAGATGCATTCCCTATACCCATAAGCTTTGGTTGTTATGAGCACATAAATTATGAGAATTAGTTATCTCAATATTTGATTTTCAAGGTCTATCCAATTACATGGGATTCAAAATCAGAATTAGGCCTCTTTATTCCACCTCAAAACAGTAGTGGTGTTGTTAAGTTATGAATAAATGGTGACTAATTGGGCAAAGAAACTATCTTTGGTTAAAGATATGATACTTGTAGAATAAAGGAATGATGGATTAGATGATACAAAATGTAAACTATCAAATATCCTTAAATTTTCATGCCTGACATGTAAAGTAAATATTTATAACTCAATAATAGATATAAACCATAACCACCATCATCTAAGAACCGATTCAATATTACCCCATGAACCATGAGTTCTGGAAAACCTTGTATATGCAACAGTCAACTTTATCGGAAATTGGCTTTGAGAAAACAAGGTAACCAAGTAGATTATGGCATTAAATTAACTTTTATACCATAGGCATAGCCACTGCTGCTAGAAGACGTCCATAGCCTCAACAGGGATGCCTTTTTAACACATTGAGATGTCATGTCCTAACTATTAGAAATAAGTACATAGTTACAAAAAGCCTTTCAATTTACGTAGATGTCAACTGAAGATCATTGTTCTAGCATGGTAACTAGTTAATAATAATGTCATTCACGGGAGCTAACAAAAGTGAAAAAGTCAGCTCGTGATGAGACCTCTTTTCCTTCAGTTTTATGACTGAAGGCCATTACCGTGGCTTGGTGACCAACAGTGGTAATGTCATTTTATTAGGACCTAAGATCATCATAGGTTGGATCGTGATGAGACCTCCTATCCTCTACTTGACTATTTATGTTTAGAATTCAACTATGGTTATTTTTAATCAATAAAATATTACTTAATAGAGGGGGTGGTAGGTCAAATTCTTAAGAGCTAGGGATGGCGTAAAAAGTTGTGTAGTAACTATTTTCAACTTTGATAGTTTTGCTTCTCAAAAAATAATAACCTTCAAATGACTATTGATAAATATATTTTTCATTTCTGAGATTGGGGTTGAGGAACAATTCATTAGATAATGGCGGAAAGATTTAAATACAATTCTGTGGTCATCATCATAAATTTTACAAGATCAGGGATTTGACCAATTAGGAAAGATGAAAGCTGGCATGATGAAATCATATTTGCATAATTGTTCCTTAAAAATAAGATTATATTTATAGATAAAAAAAGATAAATTGACTACCCAATCATTATCTCAAAGAGGGCCTAGACCATTAAAAGTATTTCACATTCACCAAAGAGAAAAAAAATCAGAAAGACCTACATATTTTGAATTCAACATGAAAATTGGCCAACGACAATAGTTGTGACTGTGATAAAAACAACCATGACTTAGGCAATAACAAGGAAAGGGGAAAAATAATTATGTTAGGGAGGTGAAATGAAGGAGGATTAGTCACTTTACAAAATAATGAGGAATTAAGAGTGAATCATTCTTGAGAAGACTTACCATAATAATCATCCTTATTACTAAATACGAGACCTCCCCTCAACTAAAGTATGTATGTCATCAGTCATAGTTGGTCATGTCATATGTAAAATACCAATTAAATCTATAGAGTTGGTCGAGGATGTACCTGGCAACTTACCTTGGCGGAGTAACAACACTAGAGGAGTAACAGCACCAATTACTTAGAAAAATATCACCATGTAATAACATCACCTAAGGAGTAATAATATCAGAGGAGTAACAACACCATACACTTAGAAAATTTCTTGGAGTAACAACACCAAATACTTAGAATTTTTTTTGGAGTAACAACATCGGAGGAGTAAAAACACTGAAGGAGTAACAACAATGATGGAGTAACAACAATGACAGAGTAACATCACTGACGGTTTAAAAACAATGATGGAGTAATAGCAGTGACAGAGTCACAACAGTAATGGAGTAATAACACTGACGATGTAACAACAGTGAAAGAGTAACAATAGTGACATAGTCACAGCACCGAAAGAGTAACAACACTGATGGAGTAACAACAATAACGAAGTAACAACACTGGCAATGTAACAAAAATGTCAGAGTCACAGCAATAATGGAGTAACATCACTGATGGTGTAACAACAGTGATAGATTCATAGCACCGATGGAGTGACAACAAACACTTAGAAATTTTTTCCGAAGTAACAACATCGTGAAACTTAAGCTCACTTCTTTTATTTTGAGAACAAAAAAAAATGTGACCTTGAAGTAAACAATACCTGAAGCATAAAAACATAAGACAAATCAGAAAATAAATGACTCTTTATTGAAAACCAATAAATAAATAAATAACTTAAGTTACAATGGTTATGATTTTTGTTGCAGCGATGTTGTTTTCTAAGGGAATCATCAGTCTGTGAATGGTGAATGAATGGAAAAAAATGTTTTTTCGGAAATGACTTGGATCTTCAAATGGAAATAAAATCCTCATTTCTCTTGTTATAAATCTATTAAGTGATGAAAATTATTCATGTTTTTTTCTCCATGTGAGGAAACGTATTTGAAAATGTTTTTATTTCATTATCGTTGTCTTCAAAAATCACTTGTTCATAAATTGACCTCATTTATTCTCCCGAGACCTGCAAAAAATGAGCATCTACCTGCAATAAAACATAAAATCATGGAAGAGGAGAGATGCACGGGCTCTCCTCATTCAAGACATATGCAAAAAAAATAACAATTAGTTACTCTGTAAAAAAATTCTATGGAAAAAATAACAAAGTAAAATTAATGTATTACCCGCAGTAGAGTGGTGGCCAACCATACTAACCAACAATGTTTCAATCATAACTTATTTTTTATTCATCCAATTTGAGTGATTCCAAAGCCAAATGAAAGTGAATTCAGATATATGTCTCCAATATAAACAATTTTTTGAAATTTCATGTAATGATATGTTAAAGTTTCTTAGAACAACCTGCATAACAAAGTCATTTTCGATTTTCCAGCTCAGATCAACGATTGATTTTTTAATCATAACTTTTTAATTTGATGACGGATTGAACTAATTCAAATTGGATATTTAATTATATTCATGTATCTATCCCCAATAGTAACAATTTTTTAAGGAAAGAAGAATTAATAGGTCAAATACGCTAGTGAACAGTCGGGAAAACAAAGTTCCAAGAGTGTTGATTTATGATAAACAGTCAGTATTTTGGTCATTAATTCTTCATAAAATATAGAAATAAAGTGATTCAAATTGATTTTTAAACTAGATTCATAGGGGAATATACCATAGAAACAGGTTTTCAAAATCTAGTCATTTAGGGCTCCAAAATCGGACTGTTCCAACTCTATTCCTGAGCTTCCTACTAGACATTTGGTCATTGTTTTGGTCATAAATTTTTCGTTTCAAATCAAAATAAAGTGATTAAAATTGGGTTAGAAATTAAAAATAAAGGGCTATGTAGGATAGAAACATGCCTTGAAAATATTCCCATTTGGTCCCACAAAACATGACTGTCCCGACTGTTTTTCGAGAATTTTCATCAAGCCCGCAAGCCATAAGATATGATAATCAAGGAATTTTTCGAAGAAGGTGTTCAAAATGAATATGAGTATTTGTAGAAATTTCATTTTCCAATATAATACATCTACATACATAAATAAATCCAAATATTGATCATCGATGTTAATTTTCATAGCGTGTTGTAACAAAAACAACTATTTTTACATATAAAGAAATTTATTTATTTATGTCTTCATTTATTCTATTTTTTACACTACACTACTCTACCTTGAAAAATAAAATATACTTATGTATAAGAGTACCTCCAATGAAGCCATTTTTGAAATAAGGCTTCAAGTATGCACATACCCATAATTGAAAGATGTATGTTAATACGTACTAAGGTATGAGAGACCAACTTCCCTACTAAGGATGGTGCCAAGAATTGATGAAGTATGGAGTGATGTTGTGAGAAAACAATAGAGTGAAACCAATCTTCAATATAGTCTTGATTTATCATATTTGTTATATCATGAAGTTCTTCCACTAGATTCCAGATTGTGTTGATGCTTTGTTCCTTGACCCCATCCCATGAATTTTGGGGGCTTTCCTGTAGTTAGTTAGAGTGGGGGGTGTTGTGGATTTCTCTATTGTCCTACTGGCACACATGGACCCTATGTGTATTAATTCTTCCTATAAGTGCTTCAATTTCTACAGTGGTTAGCCCACCAAAGTATGTTAGAGTGATGTGCAGGTTCTTACCTCTCGTCTTACCACCCAACAATTGTACAACTGAAGACACACAAAAGAAAAAATCTGAAAACTTCACACTTCTAAGTGTCCCAATGAGACAATGTTGAGCCCACCTAGGTATTTTAGAGTGAAGTGCAGGTTCTTACGTCTCGTCTTACCACCCAGTAATTGTGTAGCTGAAGACATGCTAAAAAAGACACCCAAAAACTTGCACTTCTAAGTGTCCCAATGAGACAATGGTGATCCCACCCATGTATGTTAGAGCGATACGCAGGTTCTTACCTCTCATCTTACCACCCAAAAATTGTGTGGCTGAAGACACACTAAAAAAGCACCCAAAATTTTCACCTCTAAGTGCCCTAGTGTAGCAATGGTGAGCCTGCCTAGGTATGTTAGAGTGATGCGCAAGTTCTTACCTCTCCTCTCACCACCCAACAGTTGCAGACTAGGAACACTCTATCATCAAAAAAAAAAATTCGGTTGATTGGATCGTCACTGCCATCCCCGACAATGACGCCAAAATGTTGGACTGTATCAATCACTGTTATATGACTAAGATGGTACACATAAATTATCAATCCAGGGACGTATTTTATTTCAATGATAGTTGCACTGTCTGTGCTGATACACCAAACTAGAAACAAATCAAAATAAAGAGAAATTGTTACTAAATCAAATGCTGAAAGAAATCACTCATGCAGAAATAAAAAAAATCTACATGAATGTAATCAACCCTCAATTAACTGTACCTAGCGTGCCACACAACAATTACACCAACTAATATTTCTAATTACATCTGTGTAACAACATAATAATATGGAAATTGAATTAGATCTACTCACAGCCAGAACAACAACAATAACACTTCCACAAATTCGTAAAGCGAAGAAGAAATATGTACAACTACCTTAACCACTGCAATCCCTACTAAAGAGAAGGGCCCTTCCTCCCTAGTAGGTCGTAGGAAGAGATAGAAACTAAATGGAAATTAAACCAGACAACACATGTAACAACAACACAATATTTCTGTATTATGATGATTGAAAGTTACAAAGTCAAGATGATGATCTCTCCCCTCTCTCTCTGATTTGTGTCATTTAAATATAAAATTAAAAATTTGAAATTTCCAACCAACTGATTACAAAATCTAAGAGATCTTTCCACCATGATTTAGTTGTAACAAGTCGAATCTGATTATTTCAAATGAGGAAATTTGGAAAACGGCCACAACAGAAAATCTGCGAATATGTCCTTGGAAGAACCTTGTATTTCTCCCAACGAAGACCGAATTTTGGAAAACTACACATCAAAAAACTAATTTGGTTCGTTCTGCACAAAACCCATGTCTCAGATTTCCAATATTATTCTTCATTTTCCTGAAATGTCCAACGCAAAACTATCACTTTTTATTCCAGCGAATTTATGAGTTGGAATATTTAATTATGAACTGAAGATCGGATTTGCAATCTGAAAGAGAACTTGGAGGCTAAAATTGTGAGTCATAAAAAATTAATTAATAAACCATCATTTGCAAAATAATTCGTAATAGTATTAAATTTATTAAAAATAAATGAGAATAAATATTACTTATCCATAAGAGCTTAAATAATTATGAAATGGGATTAAATGATAAATTATGATAAATAATGTGATAAAAGAATGGTAAGAAAGGATGAAGTATATGTTAAGAAATGGTAACAATAATGACAATTTAGTGGCCCAATAGAACCCATGTTGAACTTTTGTTCTTAGGCTTGGTATTCCTCTTTAGTCCCACCGTGATTTTGCGTTGAAGCCTCATTTCTCTTCTTCTTCGCTACGTTTCTGGATTTATATCTTAGAGGTTCCCACATGTTAAGTTTTATTGCTAAATTTCATATTGACTACTTGTACCTTTTTGGCCTCAAGTCGAGTCCATTTGGACTCATGAATAAGCCAATTTTTTACCATGACTTTCTGCAAGTTCAAAGCATGGAATCATTTAGCCTCCGCAAATTGCAACCTTTCACCCATGGAAAGAACATTCCTTTGAGCGTCAATGACCAGTTTTTCCACCTTGCATTGAGAATAGTAACGTTCTAATCCCAGGAACTAGAGTATAAGTATTAAGACACTCATGCTTTCCACTATACTATAGGCATTCTTTTATTCCTTTTCGGGCTTTAAACATGAAAAATACAAAAAATTTATATACTCCAAAAAGAGCAGGAACAAGACATTTACTTCCATATTTGATGGCGGCAAGAGTCAAGTGTGTCGCCCTTGAACAAAGCACTCAAAACAAGTCTTTACTCCATTGGGATGGGCTTTATTTTGAATTAGAAAATTCGTAACCTTATTATTGAGTCAGTACTCCTCCGATTGGTTATCTCTTCCAATCACATGGGGAGTTTGTTAATGCCTCCTACATGGAAAAATTATACAAATTTATCATATGCTTCCATACAGTCACATTTGAGTCATTCTCTTGTTCAAGGGAAGTCAACCTATGTCACCCATTTTTTGGTGTCTATTGACTCATATTTAGTTGGCCATACCCGGTCTGTCAAATTTATGTTCAATATCATATCAACTATTTGGTCCTTCACTTGCTAGTTAAGGTCTCCATTGACTTCCTACTGGTAGGTATGCTCTTATCAACTTCAAAAAAATGCTATGATAGTAGGCCTAGAGCCACATCCTATCCATATTTACATCATTGATAGGTGACCTTGTGGTCAACATCGATCACTATCATTGGTCTTTGACTGAGTGGTTTCCCTTGTGTTCGACATCAGCTTACATTATCACACATTGGGATTTGTGTAGTACCTTGGTTTCCATTTGACCTTATTGGTGGATTCCTCATCTCTTGGGAAACTTTCAGTAATGTTTGGTTCAGAGGGTTTATGGTGCGTGCTAGCCATATCTTGTGTATAACATAAACATACTTCAGAATGATTACTTCATCTCTTTTCATCCAAGCTCTTCTAAAGTATTAGCCTATGGGTTACACTTTGTTGTGAAACCAACTCCAAAAATAGAAGAAAAGAGATATCAAAGCCTTAGAAATAAGCCACTTCGAGGGCGAAACCTCCAATACATTACATGAATGAAAAATTCTTGGATGATAAAAATTACAAAACCTCCTTTCTATATATAGGAGTCCATGAAGGCAAGCTGCATCCTAGTGGGGCCAACAATTTAATCCCCAGCCGACCCAATAATAATTTAAGGGCACAAAATATCAACATGAAGTTACATGGGTACACACAAGGGACTATACTAGTAACATAGGGACCTAACATGCCCCTCTCCTTCAAAAAAGTGTTGTCCTCAACGCTTGAGTAGCTCTGGGTGCTTCTGTATAAAATTCTCATCCTCCCATGTAGAATCTTCAGTGGGTAAGTTCTTCCACTTGATGAGATACTCTGAAATTGATTGATTTTGTATCTGTCGAGTTCTTGTTTCCATGACTGCTTTAGGTTCCAATATGATTTTTTCTTCCTCATCAAGTTCTGGAAATATTGTTTGAACTAGAATATTTTCACCCATAACCTTCTTTAAGCATGAAACATGGAAAACTGGATGCACTCGTTAAGAAGCAGGAAGCTCCAATTTGTATGCCATAGTACCAATAATTTCGTTAAATAACACCTTGCTCCCCTTGTAAGGACCATAGTACTTTGGCAATAATTTATTATCCTTCTTAGCTTGCTTGAGGGACATTTGTTTGTATGGTTGTAGCCGTAAAAATACCCAGTCTCCTACATCAAAAATTCTCTCACTGCAATGTTGATCTTCCTGTTGTTTCATTCGATTTTGTGCCAAATTCAGGTTATCCTTTAAGAGTTGGAGAACTTCTTGTTGATGCTCGATGTGATCTTCCACTGCTTGAACCTTTGAATTTTCTCTTAAGGATGATGTGATGAATGGTGGATGATATCCATAAAGTGCCATAAATGGGGTCATTTTTGTTGCAGTATGGAAGGAAGTGTTATACCACCATTCAGCGAGAGGTAACCACTTGAACCATTGTGTTTGTTTATCATATACAAAACAACGAAGATATCCTTCCAAAAATTTATTTACTATCCTGGGCTTTGACATTGAATTGAGGTGAGATGATAAGATGAGCTATGAGCTAGTTGAGTACCCAAACAAGAAAATAATTCCGTCCAAAAATTTCCTGTAAAAATGGGATCTCTGTCACTTACAATAATCTTCGGGTTTCCATGTAGCTTTTGAATTGTTTCCATAAATGCAGTAGCAACTATACTCGCTTTAAATGGATGAGATAATGCACAAAAGTGTGCATACTTGTTAAGTCTATCAACTACCACCATGATGACACTCTTTCCTTCGGACTTATGTAAACCTGTGATCAAATCCATTGAAATCTCCTCCCAATGTTTACTAGGAATGGATAAAGGTTGTAGAAGACCCGGGGTATTAATTGTCTCAACTTTATTCTGCTGGAAAACCAAAAATTCTGCCAAAAAATTTTGAATATCATATTAAGGCCATCCCAAAATAATTCTTTTTCACCATGTGGTAAGTTTTAAAAAATCCTGAGTGTCCTCCTAAAGGAGAAATGTGCAATTCCAAAAGAATATTTTGTTTTAGATGGGAATTATTACAAAGATATAAGCGATCTTTGTACCATAAGGAATCATTTTTCCAACTAAATGTATTATATGTAGTAGGATCTTGTTGCAAATTTTGAATGAGTGTCCACACTTCTTCATCCTTCTTCCATCTTGCTTTGGTTATCCAATCTGGTTGGATAATAGAAATGGCGCAAAGCAATGCTTCCACCTCTTCATTCTTTCTTGAGAGTGCATCTACAACAACATTTAGCTTCCCTTTTTTGTAGATTATTTCAAAGTCATAACCCAACATTTTTGTGACCCATTTTTGCTGCTCTTCTGACGATAGTCTTTGTTCCAAAAGTGTTTAAGACTATCATGATCAGTTTTTACCTTGAAGTGTCTTCCCATTAGGTAAGTTCACCATTTCTTTAGTGCATGCAGTATTGCTAACATTTCCTTCTCATAAATAGGTTTTTGTAAATACTTTCCTTTGATTGGAAAACTTTCAAAAGCAATGGGTATTCCTTATTGCATTAAAACAACACCAATTCCATTTCCTAAGGCATCACATTCCACAACAAAGGTTTTTGTGAAGTATGGTGTAGCTAATATCGATGCTAGGAACATTGCCTCTTTAAGATGTTCAAAGGCCTTAGTTGCTTCAGGAGTCCATGAAAATGCATCTTTCTTCAATAATGTTGTTAGAGGTGTTGCTATTCTCCCATAATTATTAAGAAACTTGCAATAATACCCTGTTAACCTGAGAAATCCTCGCAACTTCTTTAGGGTTGTGGGGACTTTCCATTCCTTAATGGCTTTAATTTTGTTAGGGTCTACCTTAACACCTTCCTGAGATACAATATGACCAATATATTCCACCTCTTGTACTCCAAAGAAACATTTGGATGTTTTTGCATATAATTGTTTCTCCTAAAATAGTTTGAGCACCCTTTCAACATGTTGAACATGATCCTTCCAAGACTTGTTGTAATTAGTATATCATCAAAAAATACTAGAAAAATTTTCCAAGGAAGGGTTTGAAAATGGAATTCATCAACCCTTGAAATGTAGAAGGTGCATTGGTAAGGCCAAAAGGCATGACCAAAAATTCATAATGACCCTCATGAGTTAAAAATTCTATTTTCAGAATATCTTCATTCTTCATTCTAATTTGATGATATCCTGAACGATGATCCAACTTGGTAAAATAAATTGCTCTATGTAATTCATCCAATAATTCATCAATCACAGGAATGGGAAATTTATCTTTAATGGTGGGCTGATTGAGCTCCTTATAATCTGGACACATGTTCCATTATCCATTCTTCTTGTGTACCAATACTACAGGAGCAGAGAAAGAAATTTGACTAGGTTGAATTATATCTGCCTCTAACATTTCTGCAATCATACGTTCAATTTCGCTGTTTTGGACATAAGGATATCTATAAGGCCTGATATTTGGAGGAACACTTCCTGGAATCAAATGAATAGCATGATCATGATCATGAATAGGTGGGAGTCCTTTGGGAGTTTCAAACACCTTAGAATTATTGTCTAAGACTTTTTGGAGATCTGCAAAAATAGATGATTTTGATGTTGGAACTTCTAGTGACAATAATTGTGCAATTATGCCTTGTTGTTACTTCTTTAGAAGCTTTATCATGATATTATAGCTTATTATCTTTCCCGGCTTCCCTGCAATACCCCATAATTTGAATTCATTTCCTTCTGAAAAAAATTTCAAGAAAAGTTCTTGAAAATTAAAAGCTACCGTCCCCAAAGATTGTAACCATTATACTCCTAGTAAAACATTAGTACCTCCCATTGGAATGGAAAGCACTGGACTATTCAATACATATTCCCCCATGGTTAGCTTGATATTATGGCATTTTCCAGAGAAATTTATAGTTCCTCCATTTGCAACCATCACTTGGCATTCTAGTGCTGGGTATAGGAAACAATTCAATTCATGGCTACCTTACAATGAATAAAATTATGGGTGCTACATGAATCAATCAACACTATTACCCTTTTCTTCTTGATATGTCCTTCTATCTTGAGATTTTGAGGAGTGGTAATTCCTGCCAGTGCATTACACGATATGGTCGGATTCATTTCTTCCTTTTCTAGGGCTGGTTCCTGGTATATATCCTCTTCTTGTTCATTTCTTCTTCTTCTTCACAATCTATGTAAAATAATTTCTTCTCAACACACTTATGACCTTTAGTGTATTTTCTATCACAACTATAGCAAATCCCTTTTGCTCTTTTTTCTTCCAATTGTTGTGATTGTATGAAAATACATGGTTTGTCAAATGAAGAGTGCTTACTTGCTTTATAGGTATAGATGTGAGTGGTAGGCTTCCTTGTCACCATAATTTTACATTCATTTTTTCTTACCAATCTAAATTCCTTCTCTAATGAATTAGGTTCCCAAAGGTGAACCTCATGTTGGATGTTATCCTTTAAAGTCCCTATGAAGACATCAATCATGCGTTCCTCTAGGATATCATTTATTCTTCTATTCAATTTTTGGAAGTCCTCAATGTGCTCCACCACTGAACCCTTTTGTTTTATATTTATCAATTGGCTAAAGAAGGTGTTTCTCTTTGTATCCTCATAATGCGTTATCATTTCCTCAGTAAAAATTGACCAAGTGACAATTTCTTTTTGAAATGTATTGATACCATACAAATGTATTTTTTTCTAAATTTAAAGTTGCAATGCTTTCCTTTTGTGTGTTTTGCACATTATTGAGATCAAAAATATTGCTCCATCTGTAGTATCCATGTTACGGGATCCTTGCCATCAAACTTCCTCATATCCATATTTGAAATATGGTGGTTTTTCCATCCAACATTAGAGTTTATGAAATCACAACTAAAATTTATTTTGTTCTCATCATGAGTTTCCTCTACTATCTTTTCGCCATTAGGAAACATTTCTTGTATCAACTTTGTCAAACCTTTCATGTATTTAACAGTCATGCTGTGTTTTAATTCTAGCTTTCATGTAAGCCATCTTAGATTCCATTTATTTCCATGTCATCATCTTAGCTTCCATGCCAGCTTCCATGCCATCCATCTTAGCTTCCACGCATTTCTTCAAACCGTCCATCTTCGCTTCCATGCCTTTCTTCAAAACTTCCATTTCATTTTTTGTTGCTCTTTGCAAGAGTGAAATTTGTTGCACGTGCTCTTGTAATTTTGATAGATAATGTTGCAATTCTTCTTCTTCATGAGTCATAGTAGAGCCTTATAAAGGCTTAATGGGTGTTGAATTATTTTTACGGGGCATATTTTAGAATCCAATACTGATATTTATTCTACAATATGCCCTTGGAATCAATTCAACTTGATTCTTAAAACAATACTTATGCAACTCAAAAAAAAAAAATACACACCTTTTACTTTCTTTTGAAGAGCTCGATATTGAAATTGAATTATCTATATAATTGTGGATCCTCAATATCTAAAATTCGGCACATAGTAGCCCTCTGAAGCTTCTTTCAAATACCATAGGTCTGATCTGATTTGGATTCTTCAAGGAAAATTTATGTCCAATCTCCCACAATGACCCAACTATGGACTAGTTCGATGCAGTGACTTTCTGACTTGCCGTGTCATTTTGCTCCTTTGGATTTGAAATTTATAAATGAAACTAAAATCTATGTACTTCTAGTTAGTTTACATGTTCTAATCCAAGCTTTCAGGAAAGAGTTGCCATTAACACCCCACGGTCACCTCTTTGAGATGAAATTCGGGAGCCTGAAAAAGACCTAACTTCCACAAATCATATCTCAAAAAATATTGTGAACCAAGCTCTGAAATTTTGAGATGATGTTCCTCAGGATTTTAGCTTCACGCTATAACAATTTTAGCTTTTGAACATTCATAGAAAAAAGTTATAGAGAAAATTCCACGATAGCTTATTTATGTTAAATTCGGGAGCCTGAAAAATGACCTAAATTCCACAGATCATATCTCTAACAATATTGTGAACCAAGCTATAAAATTTTTGGCCAGTGTTCTCAAAGATTACTGCTTCACCTACAGAAATTTCCACTAGTAATCTTATTAAAAGCATTTATAAGCGAAAATTTCTGATGACTTGTTTGGAGCAGCGAAACCCTAGAATCCGAAGCTCTGATACCAAATGTTGTGTAACCAGCTCCAAAAAGAGAAGAAAAGAGATATAAACGCCTTAGAAATGAGCCACTTCGAGGGGGCAACCTCCAATACATTACATAAATGAACAATTCTTGGATGATACAAATAAACAAAACCTCCTTCTATATATAGGAGTCCATGGGGCCACAATATAATCCTAGTGGGGCCACAATGTAATCCTAGCCGACCTAACAATAATAATGTAAGGGCACAATAATAATAATATGGGGGTTACAGGGTTTTATATGATAAGGGGTTACCATCCAACAATAATAAGGGACTATACTAGTAATATAGGCACCTAACAAACTCACCCTGGTTGATGTGGGATGCCTTAATTCTAGTACCCTTCCAGAAGATATTTTCCCATCAACTACAAATCATTGCTCCAGGAACAAGATTTAGAGTCTTTTTTCAGTACCTTAGGGTTTGCAGTCATTAGTAGTAGACTCCTTTGCTAGCGACAATGAGAATACATTAATGTCTCCTGATTTGTAGATTCTTTCAAGTGTTTGATTTCAACTCATTTATTCACACTTGTTAGATTGTACTGGGGTAGCTTTACTCTCATCATCATTATCGGTGAGTTGTATCATATTTGTTAATTATATACATCAATGAATGATAATCAAATGATTTCTCACATGGTTGACTTCAAGACACTTATTCCCATACTGTATAAATGTACCATCTATAGTCGGTGAATACCTCGGGTTGTCTTAGCATTTTGGTTCACTTGAAAGCTCCTTTAGTTTCCTACTAGTGACACCATCCACCTTATATGTTGTAGTTCATCACACCAACATCCTATATGTTGGCACCCAATTTTTATGCAGAACCACTATTCTACCTTTATGACTTGGTACTTTGAGGATCAGTTATGTGAAATAAGTGATCATACATCTCCTTGAGCATCATTGATCAAATTTTCTTCTATATGTGATATTGAGACATAGCCTTGATGTGTTCCTCTGCAGCTATGATCATATGATCCACTATGTATTCCTTAGTTCTCTTTGTAGTTTTATATATACATATTGGATCCACTCTATAGGTGATAAATGGACGTGCTTTCTATCTCTAAGCATGGGTATGCTTGATTATACTTGAGACTTATTTTTGATCTCTTCCATTGGTTTTTGGTAGGATGGAATATGGTGATCTCCTCTCAAGTCCTCACACGATTCCTTGATACACTTAATGCATTTAGGCAGTCATTTACCCCTTCTGACCTCATATATTAGGGGGCATCTATTATGGCATCATTCAACACTCCGGAAGATTTTATGCTCTGTTTTATGGCCTTGGCAACCCTTCCCCTTCAAACTTGATCACTTTGATAAAAAAACAATGTTTTGAATTCCATACATGACTTTTACCTTAAAAAAAGACATACACACATTGGTACCTCCATATAGAACTCGCGTACATAATTTAAAATATGAAAAAAACATATAATATCCTATTTTTTAGGAGGGGTTTAAGGGTTTCACCAAAATCCCACCTACAGGAGCCCGTGGCCTAACCAAATCAACTGATTTTTGGTGACATATATACACCTCATGGGAAATCCTAAAGGAGAGAAAATGAGATAGAATATAAATATTATAGTTTGTTGGTCCCCAATCAAGTCTAAATTTCCTTGTGCCTCATGCACTACCAGTTATAGGAAACCCTTGTTTCCTCATAATGATGTTCATCTTACATTATTTGACATCCATGTGCATATGTTTGAGAGATGATTGTTGAGGCTTGGGCTAGACGAATCTAGAGGAAGGTTTCCTTTGGATGTGTGGTTGAATCAAATTTCCATATTATTTTGTTATTATAAATAAAGAAGCTCTTTTTTATTCTTGAATGTTATGGTTTTATGTTATGATTCATGTTATGATCTTATGATTTATGATTCATGATTTATATCTGCATGTCTAACGATATATGTTATGAAACCAACTCCAAAAATATAAGAAAAGAGAGATTAATGCCTTAGAAATCAACCACTTCGAGGTGGAAACCTCCTTTACATTACATTAATTAACAATTCTTGGATGATACAAATGAAAAAATCTCCTTTCTATATATAGGACTCCATGGGGTCACAATATAATCCTAGCCGACCTAACAATAATAATGGAACGGTATAATAATAACAATGTTGGGGTTACAGGAGTACACCAATAATAATAAGGGGGCTACAATAACAACAATAAGGGAATACACTAGTAATATAAGGACCTAACATGCCCCTCTCCTTCAAAAATTTCTTGTCCTCAACGCTTGAGTAGCTCTAGATGCTTCTGTATAAAATTCTCATCCTCCCATGTAGAATCTTCAGTAGGTAAGTTCTTCCACTTGATGAGATACTATGAAATTGATCAATTTCGTAGCTGTCGAGTTTTTATTTCCATGACTGCTTCAGGTTCCAATATGCTTTTTCCTTCCTCATCAAGTTCTGGAAATATTGTTTGAACTGGAATTTTGTCACCTATAACCTTCGTTAAGCATGAAACATGGAAAACTGGATGCACTCGAGAAGAAGTAGGAAACTCCAATTTGTATGCCATAGTACCAATATTTTGCAACACCTTGTAAGGACCATAATACTTTGGTGATAGTTTATTATCTTTCTTAGCTTGCTTAAGAAAAAAAATTTTGTATGGTTGTAGGCATAAAAATACCCAGCCTGCTACATCAAAACTTCTCTCGCTGTGATGTTGATCTGCCTATTGTTTCATTTGATTTTGTGCCAAATTTAGGTTATCCTTTAAGAGTTGAAGAACTTGTTGTTGATGCTCGATGTGATCTTACACTGCTTTAACCTTAGAAATTTATCTTAAAGATGATGTGATGGACGGTGGATGATATCTATAAAGTCCATAAATGGGGTCATTTTTGCTACAGTATGGAAGGAAGTGTTATACCACCATTTAGCCAGAGGTAACCACTTGACCCATTTTGCTTGTTTATTGGATACAAATCAACGAAGATATCCCTCTTAACATTTGTTCACTATCTTAGTTTTCCCATCAGATTGAGGATGATAAGATGATCTATGAGATATTTGAGTACCCAAACAATAAAATAACTTCATCCAAAAATATCGAGTAAAAATTGGATCTCTATCGCTTGCAATAATTTTTGGGTTTCCATGTAGCTTTTGAATTGTTTCCATAATTGTAGTAGCCACTATACTTGATTTAAATGGATGAGTTAATGCAAAAAAGTGTGCATACTTAGTAAGACTATCAACCACCACCATGATGACACTCTTTCATTTGGACTTAGGTAAACCTATGATAAAATCAATTGAAATATCCTCCCAACGTTGACTTGGAATGGATAAAGGTTTTAGAAGACCCAGGGTCTTAATTGTCTCAACATTATTTTTCTGGCAAACCAAACATTCCGCCACAAACTTTTGAATATTATATTTAAGGCCATCCCAAAAAAAATTATTTCTTCACCTTGTGGTAAGTTTTTAAAAATCTTGGGTGTCCTCCTAAGGGAGAAGTGTGAAATTCCAAAATAATCTTTTGTTTTAGTTGGGAATTCTTACAAAGATATAAGCAATCTTTGTACCATAAGGAATAATTTTTCCAACTAAATGTATAAGATGTAGTAGGATCTTGCTGCAACTTTTGAATGAGTGTCCAAAATTCTTCGTCCTTTTTCCATTCATCCCTTGCTTCTGTTATCCAATCTGGTTGAATAATAGAAATGGCACAAAGCAATGCTTCCACCTCTTCATCCTTTCTTGAGAGTGCATCTACAACAACATTTAGCTTCATTTTTTGTAGATGATTTCAAAGTCATACCCAACATCTTTGTGACCCATTTTTTCTGCTCTTCTGAATATAGTCTTTGTTCCAAAAATTATTTAAGACTATCATGACCAGTTTTTACCTTGAAGTGTCTTCCCATTAGGTAAGGTCGCCATTTATTTAGTGCATGTAGTATTGCCAACATTTCCTTCTTAGAAATAGCTTTCTGTAAATATTTCCTTTGATTCGATGGTTTTCAAAAGAAATGGGTCTTCCTTCTTGCATTAAAAGAGCACCAATTCCATTTCTTGAGGCGTCACATTCGAGAATAAAGGTTTTTGTGGAGTTTGGCGTAGCTAATACCGATGCTAAGCACATTGCATCTTTAAGATGTTCAAAGGCCTTAGTTGCTTTAGGAGTCCATGAAAATGCATCTTTCTTCAATAATGTTGTTAGAGGTGTTGCTATTCTCCCATAATTCTTAAAAAACTTGTGATAATACCCTGTTAACCTGAGAAATCCTTGAAACTTCTTTATGGTTGTGGGGACTTTCTATTCCTTAATGGATTTAATTTTGTTAGGGTCTACCTTAACACCCTCGTGAGATACAATATGACCCAGATATTCCACCTCTTGTACTCCAAAAAAACATTTGGAGGTTTTTGCATATAATTGTTTCTCATCCAATAGTTTGAGCACCCTGTCAACATGTTGAACATGATCCTTCCAAGACCTATTGTAGATTAGTATATCATCAAAAAATACTAACACAAATTTTCTAAGGAAGGGTTTGAAAATGGAATTCATCAACCCTTGAAATGTAGAAGGTGAATTGGTAAGGAAAAAAGGCATGATCAAAAATTCATAATGAACCTCATGAGTTTGAAATGTTTTTTTCATAATATCTTCAATATTCATTCTAATTTGATGATATCTTGAATGAAGATCCAACTTGGTAAAATAAATTGCTCCATGTAATTCATCCAATAATTCATCAATCACAGTATTGGGAAATTTATCTTTAATAGTGAGCTTACTGAGCCCCCTATAATATGGACACGAGCGCCATGATCCATCCTTCTTGTGCACCAATAACATTGGAGCAGAGAAAGAATTTTGGCTCGGTTGAATTATACCAGCCTCTAACATTTCTGCAATCATACATTCAATTTCGCTCTTTTGGACATAAGGATATCTGTAAGGCTTTACATTTTGAGGAACACTTATTGGAATCAAATGAATAGCATGATCATGATCACGAATAGGTGGGAGTCCTTTGGGAGTTTCAAACACCTTGGAATGATTGTCCATGAATTTTTGAGATCTGGGGAAATAGATGATTTTTATGGTAGAAATTCTAGCGAGCATAACTTTGCAATTATGCCTCGTTGTTATTTTTTCAGAAGATTTGTCATGAAATTGGAGCTTATTATCTTTCCTAGCACCCTGTAATTCAACTTCCTTTCCTTCCAAAAAAAAAAATTCAAGAAAATTTCTTGAAAACTAAAAGCTACAGTCCCCAAAGATTCTAACCATTATACTCCTAGTACAACATTGACACCTCCCATTGGAATGGAAATAATTGGATTATTCAATACATATTCCCCCATTGTTAGCTTGATATTATTTCATTTTCTAGAGAAATAGATATTTCCTCCAATTGCAACCATCACTTGACATTCTGGTGTTGGGTATAGGAAGAAATTAATTTCCTTGGCTACCTTACAATGAATAAAATTATGGGTACTACCCGAGTTAATCAACACTATTATCTTTTTCTTCTTGATATGTCCTTCTATATTGAGAGTTTGAGGAGTGGTAATTCCTACCAATGCATTACAGGATATGGTCAGACTCATTTCTTATTTCTCTAGGGTTGGTTCCTAGCGTATATCCTCTTCTTTTGAAGTTTCTTGTTCATTTTTTTCCTCCTCTTCACAATCTATGTAAAATATTTTTTTCTCAACACACTTATGACCTTTAGTGTATTTTCTATCACAACTGTAGAAAAGCCCTTTTTCTCTTTTTTCTTCCAGTTATTGTGGTGTCACCCTTGTAGGTTGTGGAAGTGTAGGAGTAGCAACACTTCCATATTTATATATGTGAGTGGTAGGCTTCCTTGTCGCCATAATTTTACATTCAATTTTTCTTGCCAACCTGAATGCCTTCTCCAATGAATCAGATTCCCAAAGGCAAACCTCATGTTGGATGTTATCCTTTAAAGTCCCTTTGAAGACATCAATCTTGTGTTCCTCTACAATATCGGCTACCATTATATTCATTTTTTTAAAATCCTAAATGTTCTCCACTATTGAACCCTTTTGTTTTAGATTTATCAATTGGCTAAAGAAGGTTTTTTCATTGTATCCTCATAATGTGCTATCATTTCCTCCATAAAAATTGACCAAGTGAAAACCTTTTTACGAGAGAAAAGACATTGATACCATACAAATGTATTTTGTTCTAAATGTAAAGTTTCAATGCATACCTTTTGTGTGCTTTTCACATTATGGATATCAAAATATTGCTCCATCTGTAGTATCCATGTTACGGGATCCTTGCCATCAAAATTCCTCATATCTATCTTTGGAATATGGTGGGTCTTCAATCCAACATTAGAGATAATGAAATCATGATTAACATTTATTTTGTTCTAATAATGAGTTTCCTCTACTATATTTCCTCCATTAGGAATCATTTCTTGTATCAACTTTGTCAAACCTTGCTTCAAATCTTCCATGTCTTCTTTTAGATCATTCTTCATGTCTTCCATGTTGTCTTTCATTTTTTTGTTGATGTCATCCATCTTAACTTCCATGCCATTCATATTATCTTCCATGCCTTTCTCCAAAACTTCCATTTCATTTTTGATGCTCTTTGCGAGAGTGAAATTTGGTGCACTTGCTCTTGTAATTTTGATATATCATGTTGCACTTCTTCCTCTTCCTGAGTCATAGTAGAGTATTATGAGGGCTTAATGAGTGTTGAATTATTTTTAGGGGGAATTTTAGAACCCAATATTGATATCTATGCTTCAATATGCCCTTGGAATCACTTCAAATTTATTTTTCAAACAAGATTTATGCAATTTGAAAAAAAATACACACCTTTTTCTTTATTTTGAGGAGCTTGATATTGAAATTGAATTATCTCTAGGATTTCAGATCTTCAATATCTGAAATTTGGTCCTATAGTAGCCCTTTGAATTTTATTTCAAATTCCATAGGTCTGACCTGATTTGGATGCTTCAAGGCAAAGTTATGCCCAATCTCCCACAAAGAACTAATTATGGACTAGTTCAGTAGAGTGAACTTGTACGACATGCCGCGTATCACTATTTCCCCCTTAAGCTCTAAAATTGATACATATGAAACCAAATTCCATGTAATTTTGTCTATGTTTTACAAAATTCCAATCTGATTCTCATAAAGAGAGTTGTGAAAATTTTCCCAAGGTCACCTCTTTTAGATGAAATTCGGGAGTCTACAAAAACCCTAACTTCCACAGATCATATCTCTGAAAATATTGCGAACTGAGATCTAAATTTTTTACAAGAAGTTCCTCGGGATTTCAGCTTCTTGTGGTAAACATTTTAGCTTTTGAAACTTCGTAGGAAAAAATTTATCGCGAAAATTCCATGATGACCTGTTTGGAGCAGCGAAACCCTAAAATCCAAAGCTCTGATACCAAATGTTATGAAACTAGCTCCAAAAATAGGAGAAAAGAGAGATCAATGCCTTATAAATCAACCACTCCGAGGGGGAAACCTTCTTTACATTACATAAATGAAAAATTCTTGGATGATACAAATGACAAAACCTCCTTTCTATATATAGGTGTCCATGGGGTCACAATATAATCCTAGACGACCTAACAATAATAATGTAAGGGCACAATAATTACAATATGGGGGTTACAGGGGTATAACAATAACAATAAGGGGGCTACATTAACAACAATAAGGGACTAAACTAGTAATATAGGGACCTAACAATATAAAATTCATATTATATGCATGTTTTGAACTACTTGTTGTATACATGCTTCTCTGAAATTTGTTGCAGGTTTGATTGAATTGGAGGAAGCATAGGTTTGGATCCTAGAGGAATGACACCAAAGGTAGGACCTACGAGTATCTTCTTCCAACCCAACTTTAGTAGTTTATCTATTAAGAATTATTTATTTTTGGCTTCTTGTTTCTTGATTTCCCTTCAATTGTTGGGGTTGTTAACCCTGACCCTAGGGATATTTTTCCCACAACAAGGTGTTTTGTGAATAGAATAATATATGGTTTCACTTTGAAGCTCATGATAATTTTTTCTAATATTGTTCATTTTTTCTTAGCACTAGTGAAGATAGAAAGAAAATTCTGGTTTTTGAGATTGGGGATGATCAACTCCTTATAATACCTTAGCTTCCTTTTTCCCTCCAACTCATCTTCCCATAACTTATCCTTCAATTTGGAAGTAATAATATTTTTAATGTTATCCTTATTCTTCAATATTATCTCCTCCTTTAACCTCCAATGGCTTGAGCCGGCCATGGGGTTTTTAGCTAAAGTTAGAAGAAATTTTAGGATACGTATTGGCTTCTATATTGTGTAGTTTCTTCTTATACACAAGATACCAAGTCATAAACATGCTTTCAATGGGGGAAATACCAAATTCAATCAGAAGGATAGGATAGGGAGTATTTCCTTTAATATTGAAGGTTTAGGTTATAATTGCTTTTGGATCAATTCAATCTTCCTCCACCATTATATAGATTATATATATTTACTCCAATCTATATAATATTTAATATATTTTTGTTGTGTATATATTTTTTCACAATGATAAATCCTATCATAAAAGCTATTATAATTTAGTTGTCAAACCAATAGTGAGGACAACCATCACTAGTTATATTGTTGAGTATATATTATTTACCCTAATAATATATTTTATAAATTTTCATTATATTTTAATAATTATTATTATTCAATTATATTATAAATTTTATCATTTTCAAATTATATATATATATCATCATCATCATCACCTTTAATTGTCAAACTAAATAATTGAAATACTCACCAAATTATCAACAAATAGTTTTAAAACTAAAAATGAAATGCTTACCAAATTTTATGTATTCATATGAAAGTTTATTGAGAAAGATAGTCTATATAAATATTATAACCCATAGCATCACCTTTAATTTACATTTGATTTTAAAATTAAATAATCTGAAATACTCTCCAAATATTTATATCATGTAACACTCCCTCCCACCCCTAGCTTCTATTAGGTCAAATGTAAGGTGTTAATTTAATTTAACCCAATTCTCATTGTCTCGTCATGGAAATGGAGTTGCAAAATTCATATTTTCCCAAAGTTAGAAAAAAAAAAAATTGGATGAAACCACCGCATTCAACTCATCGAGAACTTTCGGGTGATATAATTTTTATTATGAGTCAATTCTTGGATAAAAAGATATGCCCATTTAAAGTTTCACCACTTAAACTATGCCACCTTGACAAAACCTGCTACATGGCATCCATGTGTTACTCACATGGAAACCTCATATCAGTATAGTGCCAACATGTACATGGTTCGACTCAATTGAAATATTCTACGTTACCTCACTTACGTTCCCCACTAACTTGGGCCCTAACATGCAAGTACACATGTTATATCTAGTTTATCAAAAATATAGGTGAAAACCATATTTTTGCTTGCTAGAACCCCTGTACCTCTGGAATAAACATTTTTTTTACACTATTTTGGTCCTAGCCCACAGCTAGAGCTCCTAGATTCGCAAGCATGCATTCACCCTAGATTTTCTAGAATTTTGAACCTCTAGATTGACTCTTTTCCATGTTCTTTTCCATTAGAGGGATCCACAATGGACACATCCAGTTTGTTGTGAAGGTTGTCCATCGATTGAAGTCACATGCACCTGATATGGGCCCACATCAGACAATACCTATCTGAACCATTTATTCTCAAAAGGCCACTACATCCTACACAATTCAGATTCAACCCCACAACCACACATCGCTTATTGTTCCTTTTGAACCTCTAGACTCTCGGTTAATTTTGGACCACCTCAGTCTGACCCAAATACAAGGAAATTTATACCTTAGAACTAAAAACAATATTATGAGTCTTTCTAAAATGTTTCAAGGATTCGATCAATGATTCCCTTGGAGAATCATGGATGCGGGTGATTTATAATGGTGACCACATGGTGAGCTTATGGACTGGCAAGTGGCACAGCCACATGGACACCCACAGGCTTCAGCGGCGGGCATTTAATTGCTCTAACTGCTCCCACAGGTGCTCATTTACTCTGCTCAATTGTTGATGCCATCTCTAGCCCTTCAAAATGAATTCGCATGGTAGTATCCCTCCCTCGCCTCTGCTGTTGAGCTACAATTTCCTCCCTGGAGTCTCGGAGCCGAGCTCCCGAATGCCTACAAGGCGGCGTTGTAGTCTTCTTTGCTATATTGAAGTGGTTCCTGGCCTGAACTTCTCTCAGAGCCTTCTTTACAGATTGAATTTGTCTCTGTGGACATTCAGTCCTTGGCTTCTGGATCCTCGTCTCCTCTGGTTTCTCATCTTGCTGCTATCCCATCTCAGAGTACTCATCCTCCCCATTGTTGTTGGAAATACTGAGAGGGGGTGGGGGGGGTGAATCAGTATTCCTTTCAATTAGAGAATTATTTAATATTCAATTATTATAATTATTTGTACAATGATAGCAGCAAAAAAGAGGAACAAAAATGCACATATTTTTTAAGGTGGAAACCCACTCTGGGACAAAAACCACCTAATGCTTTTCTAACAATTCTTTAATATTGAACTCCAATTGAAAATAAAGCTCCAACTTCCTTGAATCTAGAAAATCATTCTTCTCCAACTCCCACTGGATGGACGCTCCAATGCCCAAGATTCTTCAGTAGTCAACTGAACAGATGCCCCAACACCCAATGAGCTACAACTCACCCTAGCACCACCCTACCACCCTGTAGAAGAATAAAATAAGAATGGACTCCCGTACCAGGGAAAATGGTCCACTTTACAATGATATAAAATGATGTAGAAGAAGAAGACACACTAGAACATAACCCCAAATATGACACAACCACCTAATGATGATCCTAGACCACCCGATACTACCTCTTCAACTCTTGGCAAATAGATAATAGTACAATTTGTACAATAATGTATTTACAATGACTAAGTACAATGATACATTTACAATGATTGTATGTAGTGTTGCCCACTTGAAGACTTCATAGGATGAACTTCTTGCTGCTGTTATGCACCTTGGTTGATGCTCTTTTCATGCTACCCTCTGCTGCACCTTTCTTTGCTTTGCTGCCCTAGAAATTTCGGTCCTTTGCAACCCTTGACAACACATGATCTAGCTTTTTCTTTGCCTTCTAGGAGCTCGATATTGAATCTGGTGTATCTCTGTTATTTCAGATCCCCAATATCTGATTTTTAGTCTTGTAGTATTCCTCTAATTTTTGTTTCCAATGCCACAGGTCTGACCCAATTTGGATTCTTCAAGAGAGAGTTATACCCAATCTCTCACAATTCCCTAATTATGGACTGTTTCAGTAGAGCGCAATTGTACAGCGTGCCACGTGTCAATGTTTCTTCATTTAGCTCTAAAATTGATAGAGACAAAACTTCAGTCTGTGCACTATCCATCACTTTTTATGGAATTCCAATCTGATACTTAGAGAGAACCAAGGTCACTTATTTGAGATGAATTTCAGGAGCCTGCAAAAACCCTGACTTCCACAGATCATATCTCCAAAAATATTACGCACCTTGATCTAAAATTTTCACAGCAGCTTCCTCAGGATTTTAGATTTTCCTCACAAAAATTTCATCTTTTGAACCTTCGTAGAAAACAAGTTAGAGTGAAAATTCCACGATGACCTGTTTCAGATGGCGAAATCCCTTGCCTAAGGAGGAAATGAAGATCAAAATTTATATAAATGCTTAGGTTGAGAGGGGCTTCAACAAGTGAATGTGGGAGGGATTTTAGGAGCTTAAAAAATATTAATTATGACTTTTGTATTTATTACCATACAGCCTATGAGGTTTGGCCCACTAATGAGGTACAAACTTCAAACATGAATATCTCTCAAACCGTGAAGAATTACATGGTGTGCCATATATCAACGGAAACATCTTGACAAGTAGAAACCATAAAATAATTATTGATCCAAAATATATTAATTTTTTAGGTCAAAATTCCCACGCAATATTAGGTTAGCCACTGGTGCTGCTTGGGTTGACATCAATGACAACCGCTGATCAACAACTGTTCCATCATGCCTCTTCTATGCCATCGCATGTGTTGCCTCCGTGGCAGCAGCTGAGGTAGAGAAGCTAAATTTCCACCTTCTTCTCACTCTGATACATCCCCCTCATCTCTAGATCACTATTATGGGTGATATCTGGCCACTCGCAGTGGGTGTGGACATGCTTGGACTTTAGGTAGGTCTCACTCTTCCCCTCTGAATCCTCCCTCCACCAATTTCTCCCTGACGCGGCCTCAAATGGAGACGACCGCCTCCCCACAACCTACCCATTCTGCTCAGTTTCATTATACCTGCACCATGGACCTACCACGCATAACTGCAACCATCACCATCTCCTTCAAAGAGGAACCTACCAGTGCTGAGTGCCCTCGACCCAGAAAATTGCAGAAGACTTCCAACCAAGAAACTCCATCCGTAATAGAGAAGGGTGGCCTAGCCTCCAGCAGCAGAAGCAAAGGCACTAACAGCAGCAGCGAGGATTGGTCGGGTGGTAAAGGTGAACTTGGCAAAGCTCGTGCCACCATTGTGTTCCAGAATGCTGCGGATGTCATCTATGACAAGCATGTAGACGACACCAATGAATATAGGTGTCTTATTATGGAAGAGACACCTCCCTCCCCAAATGACACATAAGTCCTCAGGTTCTTTCTGGATTCTAGTTTCTGGTTCCAAGATTTTTGGGCCTTTTTATATGGTTTCTGGTTTTAAGGTCTGTCTGGTGACTGCAAACATTTATATTTTTTCCATGTGTGACGCTGGTTTCCCCTTTGAGGGAAGTGATAGAACAACTAAATGGACTGGTTTCCCCTTTGGGGGCAGTCACTATTTTGTTATTTTGGAGAATTATGCCTTTAGAATAGGCTAGAACTGCAGAGGCCCGAGCCTCCATGTATTTTATGTTCCATTAATAGAATTTAGTCTTATTTAGAAAAAAAAAATGATTCCCTTGGAGAGCTTGGTCTTACCAAAAATCGTACAATTGCAAAAAATCATCCTCAACTTAACATGAATCATTTAAAGTGTTCGAACCTAGAAATAAAACACATTCACAGAGACATAAATCTACCTTCCAATCAAATAATAACACATGCTAGATCACGGTCAACACTATTCCATGAAATCAGCCACAAAAAAACTAGATCTTGTTGATCTACCTAATTAAAATATATCATTCCTTCTACTATCCCATGATTAAGGAAAGTAACATCATACAAGGCATATAGAAATCCATGGAAATCCATAATAAGCACATTCAAACATTAAATAAAAAACTCTCAAACAAAGAGATACTCTATGATTTATAACAAACAGATCATGGAATTTTATACACCATAGCAGCGTAAGTGGATTCTTAACGAATCTTCATAAATCATGCAATTACTAAGAGTACATTAGTATTTATAGGGATCCTCAAGTCCCTCATATCATAAACATATAAGCATCTCATCACAAACATACAATAAAACACATTCCTTATTAACCATGTGTTGATACACATGTTGCTATGTAACAATAAGATTTATCATTCACATTACATAAGCATGATTAGAGATGGGAATAAGAAAGTTATATTTTAGTTAAGTGACTAGAAAATAAGAGTAGGAATCCAATTCTCCACCCAACCATAGGCAAAATTCACTACACTCTTTCTTGCATTTGACCACAACTAAGCTATATTTTGGGTTCGAGGAAGTAAGTGCTCAAGGATATTCACATCAATACTAGTGATCCAAATAAACATGAGAGAGCCCCAATGTCCAAGTGGTTTGTCAACTTACTCTAGCAACAAGCACCACAATGGATCTCAATCCAAACCAAATTCAAGTCATAGTCCTCCAAGGAGAAGAGCCCATTGTCTTGGTGGTTTTTAATTGCCTCTAACAGTAAGCACCATAGTGAGATATACCCCAATATAAACCAATCACAAGGAATTACCCAAGGCTTAGTGGGATTCCATTAAGTTCCAGGAGATTGAATTTAGTTTTTCCTTTGAGAAATAAATACATGAGTAAAGAGACCATTATCCAGATGTTTTATAATCTTTCTGAGAAATCATATAAGTGGTTTATTAGCCCTAATGCATGAACTTGGTGGTTTATCAACTTATTTCACCAGACACCTAGGTGTCTCATCCTCAAAATCATTTATCATCTCACCTCCAAGAAGCACCCCAATGATTTATCATCCTTAAGGAAAGCACTGGATGAGTCGACTCCACTAAAATCTCAGGGTCCAACCAAATTAATAGACACACACATAGGCCTTTAACACATACAAAGAATACAATCACTTAGAACCTAGTACAATATAGAAAGGATATCCTTCCCTGGAAGATTTATGTCCACTGCCCCAACTCAAGCTTTATATTCTCTTTCACTATTTACCACTACACATTGTATTCCTTGTGCATCCAATTTTTCTAGTCTCCACTGATCCCTTAACTCTTCTCGAGATATTCTTTTCCTGTCCTCCCATTATGTGTTGACCTTTCCAACATGATCTGTGAGAAGATGACTACATGACTTGACCAACACTTAGGTAGTCCATAGCTAAATTCAATTCTTGCACCACTAGTGCCATCAATTCATCAGGGAGATAGGTGGTGAAATAAATACAATTTATTAACTTTACAAACAACTTCTCCTCCTATACCTCAAAATTCGTGTCCACTTCTCTCAACCAGTCAATATTTATATTTTCACATTATTTACATGAACTACAATTCATAACAATATTTACAAGAGGGATTAGAGAAAAGGGCTATCATGGACCCCACCCCCTTATAGGAACATTGTCCTTAGTTTTATGTACCCAAAAACACAACTTACAAGAGCTTTATATACATAGATATTTGACATTTACATTTTCTTAAGAAACAAAAAAATGGGTATGATACCCTCATATCATCAACAATCTCCCATGTAGTCTCATTCCATCCAAAATGCCTCCATTGCACCTTGACCTGCTCGAATACTCAATTTCAGAGCTTGATCTATCTTCGATCCAAAATACATTGTGGATCTAGTTGGAATTCTCCCCCATGTTTGACCTGAATCACATACCAATTAAAAACATTATTAAAATCATGTTCATACTTTTTAAGTAAATATATATGGAAAAAATTGTGTGCCTTCACTGTGGCCAATATGTAGGTCACTGGCACCACTCTTTCAAGGATCTTAAATGGCCCACAAAACCATGGCACCAAATTTCCACAAGAACCAATGTTTAATCAAAATTTTCCTTGGTATGATGTGGAGGTAAACATTCTCTCTCACTTGAAATTCCTTGTGCACTCTATGTTGATCTTCTTAGATCTTTTTCCTATCCTTATCTATTTTCAATTGTTGTCTGATAGAAAGTATTTCTTGCTCCATATCCTTCAATGTATCTAGCCTGATATGCACTTCATTCACTTGGTCATTCTAGCTGATAGGTGTGTTGCACTTCTTGCCATAAAGCGCTTCGAATGGACTCATTTTTAATGATTCTTGGTACCCATTTTTGTAGCAAATTTCTACCAAGGGTAGAAATTATTCCCACCTACTTGACTGATGCATGACATACATTCTAGGCATGTATTCTAGATATTTATTCACTCTCTCAGTATACCCATATTTCTAAGGATGGTACATTATGTTGAAGGATAACTCTGTCCCAAAATCAAGAAAAAATCCTTTCCAAATTTTTAATGTAAACTTAGCATCTTGATCCAAAGTAATATTATTGGGTACACCATGTTGTTGAGAAATATAGGGAAGAGATATTAAATGATTTATCTTGCAATGATAACTACTTGTGAGGACATTTCACTTTTATTAATTAGGTTCTTCTTGTACTTTATTATATCTATGTGTTCTTCTTGAACAAATAAATACAAAACCATAAAGAATAATGAGACAAAAGGAAACAAGATATAGGTGATCATCCAAGGCTAAAACCTCTCCAACTTGAGATGAAAACCCACAAGAATTATTCTTCTTATAGAATCTTCAATTGATGAATTCCAAGACCTAGAACCTTGACCAAGAACCTCTCCAAGAACAAGTCAATGCTTCCTCTTTGAATACCTTCTCCTTTGAGCAACTTCAACCTACTCTGCAACTACAACTTCAACTTGCCCAGAAACTATAGCTGCAACATTGACATCAACTGTTATTGCAACTTCGCTTCTCTTCTTGGGTATATTTTCTCTCGTAGAGAACTAAGCTTCCATAACAACCCTTCTTGATGACCTAAATTCACTTCTACAAATTGGCTTCACTGCAACAATATGTGTCATAATTATTTTGTACGTGTGGAGATAAGTGGCCTAAAACAAATCCAAAACTTCAAATTTATTTCCTTCCTTAGTCTTCCTCTTCTTCACACCTCTTTTCATCCTTATGATCAAACTTGTGTGAGTGAGAGTGTGTCCTTCAAATGAGGTCAAGGTCTACTTTATATAGGCTTCACATAGGGTCGAATTGGTCCTTTTAGGCTGACTTGAAGTGTCCTTAGGACGACTTGATGCATGAATTTTTGACATGGTCTTGGAGGGTCTTTTGAATCTAATTTGACTCAATAATTTTTCTTACAATATATAACATGCCTAAATGGGTCATTCATACATGAAAATGACTCAATGAATTTATAAAAAACCTAGAAGAACTCAATGGGTGCTTGAAATATACAATAAATTCTCTTGAGCATGAAACACATGCCTCAAGACTTACAATACTAATTTTGTTTTCTCTCTTTTCTTAAATACATAAAATCATAATTACACATGTCATTATGAAGACCGAACCTAGTTATGTATTTCAACACTCCCTATTAACTAGGGAGGTATTCATAATCCATACAACGTACTTGGACATTATTAATCTAACGAATTCTCATAAGAAGCGTCAGGTTGGTAACCCATCAGTTTAGCATCATATCAACCAACATTGTCACATAGAAAGTCCTTGATTAACAACTCTATCTCTCCACAAGATCAGAGCACAATGTTGGCAAGACAAATGATTTATAGACACCCTCATCATTGTCTCTCTTAGAACATACCCCACCGAGGTTCTCTCAGAGTATGTTCTGTTAGCCACCTATGAATTTTGACATAGCAAACAAGTGGCTAAATTTTTTTCTGAGTCTTCAAGAGATACATTTCCTTTGAAAACCTATCATTCTTGAAGTCTCCTTGTGTTGTGTATCCTCTAAATATCCCTCACTGTTGTTTCCATTGAAAAGCCTTATTGTTTGTGAAAGAATTGTGCTCAAGAAAGCCTCCATCTTCTCCCTTTTATCCCTGCAAATTCCCCATTTTAACCCTTTTTTTTCCCTTCTCAAAATTTCCCTAAAAACCCCCAAAATCCCTTCCTAGGTCATATAAACCATCAAATTCCCTTTTTAAAACCTTGTGAATCCCTTCATTTGGTTTAAAAATCCCTTTCTCCCTTTACCAAAACCCACAATTTAGCCTTAAAACTTTGTTTTTGGCCTAAAAACCCACTTTTTACCTTATAACAGGCTTAAGCCCCTTTTGGCCTAGCCTTTAGCCCCTTTCTTGGATATGACCCGCGCCGAAGACCAGGCGCTAAAGCCCTGTCGTGCAATCGCAATCGAAGCTTTCATGTTGGCCTTTTTCCTTTGTTCTTTAAAATTTTCGATTGCAATGAGTTTTGTTCTATCGAGCTCCATTGCAATATCCACCATCGATCTCTTTAAAATATCTAACGGCCTGCGCTAACTCGCATAATCACACAATCGCAATCGGAACTTTCAATTAACCACTTTCTTTGTTCTCCCCATTTTTTCCGATGCGATGGGCTTTGTTCTGTAAACCTACGCTTAAATTTCCACCATCGATCTTTACAGATCTAACGGCCAGTGCTAATGTCGCATCCGCGCCCTTAACCCATATCCTTTACCCCTCCGATTGAATATTAACAGTTGATCTTCCATATAGATCCGACAGCCTGTGCTCCATCGCACAATCGGTAATCGCAACTTTGTTTTTCACATTCCATTGTTTCCTCTGATCTCGATCTGCTGATTAGATCAGGACCGTTGAATCCACAATAACCAATGGCCTAGATTTAATCGTGCTCCTCTCATTTACCCCCCATCGTTCCCTCTCCGATCAGATCTCCACTGTTAATCTCCCCGTTGATCCAACAATCTGCACTAAATCGCAAATTGCAAGATCAATGAACTGCTGAGTTTTGGCCCCTTTCCTTTCTCTGATGCGATTAGATCTCAGCCATCCATCCCAACAGACCCAACGGTCCAGATTGCATCGCACACCGCCTTCCCCTTTCCCCTTTCCACTGTTCTGCCGATCCCCGATTAGATCTCAACCGTCCATTTGATCTAGATCAACAGCTCTCATTGCATTGTGTCCTCATCCATATTTCTTTCATCAGAGCTTCCAAATAATTTCACCAGATGATCTCCACCGTCGATCTCCTCCTGAGATCCAACGGTCCATGTTCAATTACCTCGATTTCATTCATTTTCATCTTTTTTCTTATGTAATTCACCCAAACACTAAACTTTGGTGTTTTACACTAAAGTTAATTTGTTCCGTCTAACTCTTCTAAAAAACCCCACCGGTGAATCCTCACTATCGATCATCATCTATCAGTCTAATCCAACGGTCCTGAACTGCCCGCACACCAGACCTCCATCAGACCAGTTTCTCCTCCATTATGCATGGTTTTCAGCCATTTTTCCACTGCTTCCACCATCTCCATTGCTGCATCATCATTCCTCTCCATCCTCCAAGAGCCTCTGAAGCAATCCACCTCCACCCCCATTTATTTCTTAACATGTTTATTGTCTTTTTGCATGGATCACAGATGATTAAAATCGCTCCCTATCTCACCATCACAGACAGGAAAATCTAGAGCACAGAGAAGCTTTTTCAGAGCCAGAGATCGTAGGAAAGACTCCTGAGGGGCTTTTTAAACAGATGTTTTATCCAAATCAGAGTTAATAACTCTGTTTAAAACCCTCCAGCACCATGAAAACCTACAATATTCACAGAGGCAGTCAACTGAAGCGGAAAAGAGTATCAGTAAAAGCTTAAAGAGATTAAAAGCTTGTTATTGAAGATTAATATCATAATCCAGTATTAAAGGGTGAATATACAGATTGAAGACCTCATGAATGATACAAGAGGCCTAATAAGGCCTAAAGCACATAAAAAAAAAACTCATCAGTGTTTCACATCAGCAGAATTTTCTTTCCCAAGGAAGGACGAGTTCCCATAATGTTTTTTAGTGTCCATCAATGTTCCTGAGAAGATCACCACCCTGACAGCAGCCCTAAGATTGCTAGAGCATTAGTTACACAGTATGGCAGGCCTGAAGCCATTTATCTACCGTACTTGTCCCAGTGTACAAAAAAAGTACCAAATAGCCGAAAAGTACATCAAAGAACATACTTCCAGAGTTATTATCAGCCTGTCGAAGACCACTCTTTCATCCAAAAAGTACTAAAAGTCAATGCGGGGATATTAAAATAGAATGGGCCTCAAGCACTCTTCTTCCTATATTTTAATGATCCATTTAAAGTTCTATCTACCTCTACTACCACGCTTTCAACTATAAGAACTCCTCAGGAATACATTGTAAATGTTGGCTAATTGTTGATTGTAAGCTATTTCATTGAGATAGATTTCTATATGCATTAGTTGTAAGATAGGCTGGGAGATGATTTCAAAATGATATCAAGTTGTTGGACAATGATGATGTGACTGGTGTTGCTCTTTAATATGACAAGCATGTTCATTGGATCTTGATCTAAATCAGTGGTGATGTGTTCTATCTTTGTAAACTTTTCCCTCTATTATTCATCATATTTCATTTCTCTGGTAAGAATCAATAAACTAGCTTAGGATATACTGTTGTAGTACCCTAATGCTTCCTTCTCTTCTTATCTTTTATGCTTTCTGCTAATTGTGTGATCTAAGGACAAATTCAAGATAATTTAACCAGTATAGTAGTTTGTTCTCCATGCTTACTGATGTATGGATTTAGAGCTTGTTTTTAGATGTTCTTGTCTGGTTTTAGCTGAAATAATTGGGACACTGGGAGATTTAGAGTTGGTTCTGTCTCACTAGGGTCCTTTTCCAACAGTTTAACCTTACTAAGATCCCTTAAGTTGAATGTCAAAAACATTGAAAGTTAAAGGTATTTATCTGATCTTAGGCTTCACTTTGTTTCAAATCTTAAATGTTCCTCTATTGTCTGAAGAGTTAGCCTCATTAGGAGAGTGATCATAGATGGTTAAGGCATGTCCTTTCCCTATATTTTCTCATAAGTGGTCACCTTGGAAGGTTTCCTTGTCATTCAAATTCATTTCCTTATCACTTCATACCATTTCTATCATCTTAAGAGATCCTCTGTTTTAGATGACTAGCCCATTTGAAAGTCTTGGATATTGAATTGAAAGTAAACCCTTTTATGAACCCATTGCCCAATGGACTTGAATTTTCTTTGAATTATCTTCCCATTGCCTAAATCCTCTTTGCTCATTACTTTGTCTCACATTTACCCTTCTTTCATGTTTCCCAACCAAAAAAAACAACAACCCTAGTGCCCTATAACTAGCCTAATACCTTAAATTGAAATTCAAAGACATATACTTCTTTACCTTTATAAAGAGATCCCTCTCTGGAACCAGGAGGGCTAGAACCTGAGATCTAAAAGTGGTTTGATGTTGTCTCATCATTTGGTATTGCCAAACCTACCAAATCATGAGAACCCCAACATGTTCCACCAAGACTATTCTTATCTTGGATTCCCAGTCCTCAAAGAATGTTGATCCTCTATGATTTCTCTTATCTTGGATGCCCTAACACATCCTCAAATATTATTGGATTCCATGTGCTTACCTAGTCATCCAATTTATCTTCCAAGATGAAGATAAGAATGATGTGTCTATATTTCCCTCTCAACTAGGGAGTATATACCCATTCCATTGAAGGAATGTATCCATTCCTATAAAAGGAATGTATCCAAACTCTCTCTTAATCATGGAATTGACCAAGCTTCCTCTTAATCTAGGACTTTCTTCCAACAAATTCTTTAGGTGGAGATTATGGGTCAACCAGTTGCATGAATATATCCTGATTTCAATGTTAGGAAACTTCCTATTCTTTATTCAAGTTTCTTCATCCTTTTGGGACTTCTTCGTAGGGAATTAACCATCCATCACTTTGTTCCATGAATCATGTTAGTCTTGTCATCATGTATTTCATTGGAAAGTGATACATGAGACCATATTTGTTCTTTACTTCTTTCCTTGTTACCTTCTTTGCATCATGTTTCCTTCAAGACCTTTCATCCTACCACATGAGTGTCAACTGTAGATGACATATAAGACTCTTATTTCGGTAACCCTGCATTATCCCATATATATATTATTAAAAAATCATTAAATCAAAAATACCTTTGTGATTGTATTTCATCATGGCATATCATTGTTTGCATCAACATCCTACATATATATTGACACTTCTCCAAAATATATACAATGTCAAGGGTCTCTTTCCTTTTATGAATTTATCAATATATTCATATCTTACCCATGGAGATATCATAGTCAAATATTCTAGTCCTTGGATGTTTATTTCCTTCATAGTTGCATTCTCATGATCTCTTCCTTTCTTTATTCACACATTTCCTCCCAGGAAGTTCCAATTAATCATAGTTCCTTCGATTTTTTCAACCATATGATATTCCAAATGAAGACATATTATGTTGGTTTTATCTATTCAATGTGTGAACCATGCCTTCATTCATTCTTTCACAGAAGGAAATCATTTATTTTTTTCATTATCTTGAGGTATAACACTCACTCATGATATCTACAACCATATGACATGACCTTATTTTATCAAGTAAAAGCATACATAGCTCATTTCTTTCTTTTGGTCATATAAACTTTCTTCCACAACTTCCTTTATTGAAAGAACTTAAATCCCTTGAATTTCTGTACTTATTTTGACATCATACCATCATCTCATGAATCCCATACAAGTTGGAATTCCTGGCAAGACATTCTCTTCTTCCAATAGGTGAACCTTTCGATAAAGATTCCAATGGAGGATATTTATCATCCTAATACTATAAATTATCCTTTTGAATGATGTATAATGAGCTCTATACTAGATGAGTTTAATTTTCCCATAAGTACTACTTATGAATCTAATGAGGTTAATAAGAGCTACATCCGTCTATAGGTGACAACCATGTACTTCTATTTCAGAAATATTTTATGCTTCTTTATGATGAAGTCATGAGCTCTTGCTTTCAATAATATGATTCTATGATTCAATATCCTAAAATGATGTGTCCTATCATGACTCTAATGATTCTTGCCATGATAGTTATACTTTACAACATAAAACTTGAAACTGAAACTTGAAAAGAACTAGGAAAAGAAGGCTATCTCAATCATAGTAGAGACCTTTTACTTCCCCCTTCTTGGATTTATAATTTTCAAATTCTTTCACTTATTTAGTGATATGGGATTATTCCCTTCCTCTTTTGATGTTTTCCTTCTTGAGTTTAGGACAGTCTCTTTTGTAGTTCCCATATTCTTGACACCCATAGCATTGAAACTTTGACATGTTCTTCTTCCTTTTATGAGGATCAAACTTTCCAAACTTCCCTTTTCTTTTTTCCATGGAAGAATATGCTTACGCTTTCTCATTCGATCCTACATCACTTTTTTCCTTCAACCTGGTTCCTTCAGTTTTTCATAGTGACCATAATTCATTGAATGGATTAGCTTCATTTTTCCCATAAATACTTGATGTGAAGTTCCATTCTTCTTGTAATGCTTTTAGCACTATGGTAGTCATTTCTCTGTTAGAAATTATCTCTCTCATTCCTATAGTTTATCTCTTATTTATGAAATCTTCACAAAGTATGACACTATTCCTTCATCTTTTGATATCTTCATCTTATAGAGTTATTTCCTTAACGAGTTCACTTCTCCTGTAGTACTTACAGAGAACAATTCTACAAGTTTGTCATATATTTCTTTCAATGTTTCTAATTTAGATACAAAGGGAATGAGGGGATCCTTGATGGATTCTATGAGAATCCTTTGAGCCCTTACTTCCCCTTTCATATATCTTGCAAGTGCTTGAGAATGTTATTTTGGAGGCTTGGTGATTGAGATATTAACATGATCCAAGACCTCATTTTCAATGAGGTTCAGGTATGTAATTTTCTTCCATGATATAAAGGTTGAAGCCCCAACCAGTTTGTTTCTTTCCTTACAAAAATACATTTTGACAGATTCAGATGTAGACATAAATATACTTATTTATGAAGATGCTCCTTCAACCTGTTTCCTTCTCAATTTTTATGATGATATGGGTAATATAAAGCTTCTCCTCGGTGATGAAAGTTTTCTTCAAAAGTGATAATTTACTCCAAAGAGAGGGAGATCACCTTAGATATTTTGATGATGACAACATTCTTGATCATGCTTCCCTTGAATGAATATACTTTGAGATGATTAAATTTTTTATTTGAGTAGATATAAGATTATTTTGAGGTATCCTTCCTTGTGACGATGTTATGAGCGAGGATCCCAAAAATGCTTCAAGTGTAGACTTCTCCTTTGATCAATCCTGGGTTTTGACACTTCTTTCAAGATAATGAAGTAACCTTTATCTTCAATTTTCCTTGGAGATGAGATTATCTTATTGATTATTTTATTCCCTTGATATTCTTCTAGAACCTTGATCTTAGAGAGCTTGAGTGTCCCTTGTTTAGTTTCCCTTCCTTGACTTGTTACCTTAGCTTTAATACCATGTTGAGAAATCTATGGAAGAGATATTAGATGATTTCTCTTGCAATGATAACTGTTTGTCAAGACTTTTTACTTTTATTAATTAGGTTCTTCTTGTAATTTATTATATTAGTGTTTTCTTCTTCATCAAACAACTACCAAACCATAATAAAAATGACACAAAATGACACAAGATAATGGCAATCAAACAAGGCCAAAACCTCTCCAAATTGAAAGGAAAAATGATGCAGGGGCATCTGAGCGATTTGAATTCAAGCTCGAATCTGAAGCGGGTATGCAAATAGTCATGCAATTTGGGGAAAATTTTGTTTGAACCGATACTGAAATTTTGTAACTGATTAAGTGAATTGGTCTTCCATGTGTGCATCTAAGAAGATGAAGATTTTCTGAGCGATTCAAGTGAAATATTGTGGATCTCAATTGATTCTGTATCTCTTGTATTTTCTATATAATACCGAATCTGTAATGTATGAAAGGAGGAACGAATACGATGTAGTCGAGAGAGGAATTGGGCTAAGGCTGAAACGCCTTAGATTGTAATCCTGTTGTGTATATATGATAGAATTATGGTTCTGTGGATTTTTGAGTTCAAATATGTTTGTTTATAATTTAGCTTGCAAGTTAAATGTCGCGTTGAATCCATTATCATTATAGTAGATGCAGCTTATGGAGGATTAAATATTTGAGTCCTGTGTATAAATTGAATGTGTTTTATCCCTGTGAATGGGAAATCCAGCGATGTATGCATCGAATGATTGGGCATGTTCTGTATTGAACCACTGTTAATTGAATTGAATTGGGAATCAATACTAATCCTAGCGTTAGGATACCACACAGTAATTTCAATAGAAATTTGACTCTTTTCATGAAGGGCGCAACCATTATCAAAAATTGACCATTGAACGTATTAAGTCTGACATCGAAATTCGGTTGTTTGAATCGATTGCAGTGAAATCGATTCACAGTATTGAAGTGGAGGAGACAGTTTGTAAAGGATGCGATTTATTTTCATGGTGCAGAGGAATCTTTGCGTTGAAAGTCTCTGGGTTCAGTACGTTTAGAAGTGGAAATTTTGGTTTAGCGGTTTTGTAGAGGATAACAAAGGAGCTTTAATTTTTAATTGAACCCATTTGCAATTACTACAATTGGTGTAAAGTCTTGAAGGTTGGGTATTAATTCCAAGGAATATAGAAAAAGAGGCTCAGTTATGAATTGTGTTTATGGGCTTCTGATGAGAAACATGTTAGGTTTCTCGATTGATTGGTTTTGATGCTCCCGATATAGATGGAAGCATGAAGTAGCACAACAGAAGCGAAATTGACCTATAACCCACAGGTCAGTTTTCTCTTTTCATCAAGTGGTATCAGAGAGGGAAAATGATTTCCTGCAGAGAAGAAGTTTGCATACAGAGGAAGATGAAGTACAATTTTGTGAAGTTTGTTGAGCTTGTGATTTTTTATGTTTTGTGAAGGTAGCATCAGAGGAAGGTGAGAAGATTGCAGCAGCCTAGAGCAGGAGTGCTCAAATGGTTCCACAGGAGAAAACCAGAGAGATGCAAAAAGCCAGAGCTTAGGAGAGAAGCTTGGTGAGGTATCTAGTAGCAAGAAGGGATTTCTATTGCAGAGGTTTTATTGCAGCTCACCAAGGAAAATTCCACAGAGGATGTGGGTGAGAATTGTTCAAGCATGCTGTTACAGGAAGGTCACAAAGAGCAGTTCCCCAGATGATGTGGATTGCTGACAATTAGAGAAGACATATGACTAGGACGTCATAAATTTTTGGGCCTCGGGATTCTGATGCAGGGGCATCTGAGCAATTCGAATTCAAGCTCGAATATGAAGCGGGTATGCGAACAATCATGCAATTTGGGGAAAAATTTGTTTGAACCGATACTGAAATTTTGTAACTGATTGAGTGAATTGGTCTGCCATGTGTGCGTCTGAGAAGATGAAGAGTTTCTAAGTGATTCAGGTGAAATATTGTGGATCTCAATCAATTCCGGATCTCTTGTATTTTCTATATAATAGCGAATCTGTAATGTGTGAAAGGAGGAACGAATATGATGTAATCGAGAGAGGAATTGGGCTAAGGCTGAAATGCCTTAGATTGTAATCTTGTTGTGTATATATGATAGAATTATGGTTCTGTGGATTTATGTGTTCAAATATGTTTGTTTATAGTTTATCTTGCAAGTTAAATGTCGCGTTGAATCCATTATCATTATAGTAGATGCAGCTTATGGCGGATTAAATATTTGAGTCCTGTGTATAAATTGAATGTGTTTTATTCTTGTGAAGGGGAAATCCAGTGATGTATGCATCGAATGATTGGGCATGTTCTGTATTGAACCACTGTTAATTGAATTGAATTGGGAATCAATACCAATCCTAGCATTAGGATACCACACAGTAATTTCAATAGAAATTTGACTCTTTTCATGAAGGGTGCAACCATTATCAGAAATTGACCATTGAACGTATTAAGTCTAACATTGAAATTCAGTTGTTTGAATCGATTACAGTGAAATCAATTCACAGTATTGAAGTGGAGGAGACAGTTTGTAAAGGATGTGATTTAGTTTCACGATATAGAGGAATCTCCGCGTTGAAAGTCTCTGGCTTCAGTATGTTTAGAAGTGGACGTTTTGATTGAGCGGTTTTGTAGAGGATAATAGAGGAGCTTTAATTGTTAATTGAACCCATTTGCAATTATTACAATTGGTGTAAAGTCCTGAAGGTTGGGTATTAATTCCAAGGATTATAGAAAAAGAGGCTCGGTTATGAATTGTGTTTATTGGCTTCCGATGAGAAACATGTGAGGTTTCTCGATTGATTGGTTTTGATGCTCCCGATATAGATGGAAGCATGAAGTAGTGCAACAGAAGTGAAATGGGCCTATAACCTATAGGTCAGTTTTCTCTTTTCATCAAGTGGTATCCGAGGGGGAAAATGATTTCCTGCAGAGAAGAAGTTTTCATACAGAGGAAGATGAGGTACATTTTTGTGAAGTTTGTTGAGCTTGTGTTTTTTTACGTTTTGTGAAGGTAGCAGCAGAGGAAGGTGAGAAGATTGCAGTAGCCTAGAGCAGGAGTGCTCAAATGGTTCCACAGGAGCGAACCAGATAGATGCCAAAAGCCAGAGCTTAGGAGAGAATCTTGGTGAGGTATCTGGTAGCAAGAATGGTTTGCTATTGTAGAGTTTTTGTTGCAGCTCACCAAGGACAATTCTACAAAGGATGCGGGTGAGAATTGTTCAAGCATGCTGTTATAGGAAAGTCATAAAGAGTAGTTCCCCAGATGACGTGGATTGGTGATAGTTAGAGAAGACATATGACCAAGAGGTCATAAATTTTTGTGCCTCAGAAGTTTGATGTAGGGGCATCTAAGCGATTCGAATTCAAGCTTGAATCTGAAGCGGGTATGCGAACAATCATGCAATTTGGGGAAAAATTTGTTTGAACCGATACTGAAATTTTGTAACTGATTGAGTGAATTGGTCTGCCATGTGTGCGTATGAGAAGATGAAGAGTTTCTGAGCGATTCAGGTGAAATATTTGTCTACTCAACTTAGTGTTCTTAAAATGATGTCATAAATTGTCAACCAGGGCTAGTAAACTGCTGAAGTGAAGTGCACTATATGTGCCTAGGTATCTTCTTCCTACTTCATTGTATTTAGTGTTTTTCTAGTGTTTTTGGTTTTGTGTTTTTATGCTAAGAGGAAGAGAACTAAATTATTGGCAAAGAGAAGTCACTGATCACACTAAAACAAAACAAAATCTACTCTAAACTATGTATGGCACCTAAGAACAGAAAATGCTAATCCACAGATTGTAAAGCTGACAAGAAAAGTAATTCATAACATTAAACTCAGTCCAATTCATTTCATTAGAAGTATGTTGGAACAACTTGAGAAAAGGATAAGTTTGATGTAATAAGGTTCTCTTTAGTAAACAACAACTTAAAATATCATAGAGAAAATCTCATCCATTGTTAGAAATTGTTGGAACATTTTGAGAAAAGATTATTTGCAACATAGTAAGGAGCCCTATGCTAAAATAACTTACGACACTAGAATTAACTCATTCTGCAACTCAAAAGGTTACTATTAAGCCTCATTCAAAGGGTTAGAGATCTCTTGGAATAACTTTGAAAAAAAAAAAAAGGTTGTTTGTAAAATTATGAGAAATTGCAGAACAGTCAAGAACTCAAAATGATATAACTAATTCTTGTTCATATGATAATGATGTGTTAGAAGAAATTAAGAACAAGAGCAACTTATAAAATAATGAAAGTCTTTTAAATATAATTTAATAGGACTGAAATGCAATTAACTAATAGAACTGAAGTGTAATGAACTGAACTGAACTAAAATTCAATTAACTCAAGAATACTACAGCTCTATCTCATTCACGTGTTAGCGATATATTGGAACAACTCATGAGAACAAGATTGACTGTAATATTCGATGTAAGTAAATGACATAAGCATGATGAAAGAGAACAAACTCAGAAACTACCTAAGTTAAGAACGAAACAGAGCTAAAGGTCACTTATCTAGAAAATATGCACAAAGCCTTTCGGACAGTAGGGGCCCTCTATCACCAGATTGGCACACGAATCCTTAACTCCTTAAAATTGCCTCAGATCATGCATTAAAGTTTTAATTCTTTCATTAAAGGAAAACACTCAGAAACAGAGTATCACGGTCTTTGAAAACTAACAACAAAACATCAACTAACTAACTATTTCTCGGTTCACCGAGTTATTCTTATAAGCAAATACATAACTGTCATTGAGTAGAAATAGGCACAGGTGTCTTTTACAATCAAAATTGAACTAGAAATCCTGTTGAGGACTCGTATTTTGATGAAGACACCTGCAGAGTCCTTATCCTTGTAGAAGTCTACTTCTTAGTTTTGGTTTTCTCCACGTGCATAACCACTTGCAGATTTTTGCTCAGCCTTCGTAGAGGACAAGGAATAATGTAGGAGAGTTCTGGAATTTAACCATATGCGTTTTTCCATCAAATGACACATGTAACCTGTGTGAACATAAATATGGTTGCGGAATATGCGACTAGCTACAGAATGGCTGCATTCTGTAGCTAAGTCTGATAAAAAATCACTATGACAACAAAACCACAAAAGTATAGTAAGTCAGTCATTGCATGCATTCTTAAAGTAATTTTAATCATTCCTATTGATATTTTAAGCCTATAGCTACTAAAGGACAAATAGAATGAAGTGAAATTTTGTGAAAGGAGATCTTTAGGGCTCAACATACCCCCACTGCAAAGCTTTTGCATGTCCTCATGCAATCAATCCATGTATTCTGAAACTTCTACCAGGACATATAACTTCCTTTTTCTGCTTTGCTTGGTGTTCAATGGAATCCTAGGCTTCCTTATGACCAATTTGAACCTCAGATTTATAAGTGCCCTGCTCAACTTTTTTTTTTTCTTCTTCAGCTTCTCACTAGCCTTGTACAATTTTTCCATTTGCAGAGAGAGAGTTGTGTTCATGTCACTTTTCAGTTTGACATTTTCCCTTAAAATTTCATTTTCATTTTTTATATGCCTATTAAGTATTTCCAGTTCATATTTGTCTCTTCTCAGCACTTCAATTGAAGATTCTTGTGGGCTAGGAGTTCTCTCTCTGTTTTTTGAGGCTCTCTTTTCTAATGAATCAACATAATTATAGATCTGTTGTTGGGCTGGGTCTACCTCCGGAGTTCCTCTATCAAGATCCTCTTCGTATTGGTACTTAGGAGATCTGTCAGTTGGTGTCTCTTCATCTTCAATATCTATGATTCCTGTTTCCTTAACTCCTGTCTTCTTCAATATGCCTCTAATCTTATGGCTTCTCCTTAGTTTAGATGGTCCCTCACCTCTCTCCTTAGCATACTTTCTTATTATCTTTCCCTTTTTGAGTTGTTTCTTGATATTGGCCAATTTTTCAGAGATAATCTCTTCACTGTCTTCTTGTATGGATTTATCAGTTTTAATTTCAACATCTTTAGCATCTTTTCCCCTCCTGCTTCTTCTTACAAGTTTCCCTTCAAATGGAGTTTCTTTAGGTTCTTCAAAATGATTCCTCAAGAGGAACTCATCCAAACTGTCTCCTACCTTTTTCAAGTGATGCTCAATTAGAATTTTAACTAGACCATGATGATATAAAGTGGTTTCTAAGAACTGAACTCTTTTTTGGACATTAGAAGCCATCCTCTTTAGGCTATGGAGTAAGAAAAAGGGAAAATTTATCTCTTCATCTAGGAAATTCATCATAAGTCGAATGTGGTAAACATATAGGGTGCCAAACCTTCACTCACAAGTTATAAACTTTTGCAAAATTCGCAACATATTTTGCCATTTATTCTTTAAGGCTGAACTAGGAATGCCTTTCTTGAAAACTGAAATATCCATACCTGGTGTTTTTAGCATCTGCCTCCATGCTTCATTGTGGAATTATTTGTTTTTGAACCATCGTTCACCTTGCCTTGGTAATTCTGCTGCTTCTGCTATGAAGGATTTTGTGATAATGAACTTGACATCACCTATTTTAACTTCTGACCCGTTGAATGACCAGGCAAATGACTTGGTGACCTCCTTATGAAATCCATTGAACTTCTCCAAAAATTGTAGCCATCCAACCTGCTGTAGCATCTCTTTAATTTGTGGGTAACCTTCTAGATATTTGGTTCCGACTGGTTCGGACCTTCCAATAAGTCCCATGGCTTCTTCTTCTCAAATTCAATTAACTGCTCTGTTATTTCTCTCCTATTCAATTTAAAAATGGATGTAGAGGGTTCTTTTCACCTTAAAAATGACCTATCTATTTCTGCAAACAGGAATTGGCTACGGAAAAATGACATGAAGTGGATATGGGATGAGTGAAATACGGTGAGGGTAAATCACACGAATAAATGAGTTTGAGAGTTGTCATGGAGTAAAAGACCACAGAGAAATCCCATGAGTATTTCAAAATCATCACTGAATATTTCGGGTTAGTGACATGACCTAATAGGTCACTTCAAGTACTACCTATTAAATTTTAATAAATGATGATTTGATATGGCGGAATGGAAGGGATTTGTCCAAGGATTTTATGATAGGCTTGATCAAAAGAATAATCAAAATAACTTTATGAAACATACATATGACTTAACCATACTATATCTTTCATAATATGTTATCATAATAATTTCACAATTTTACCTTAGCGCTTATTTTGATTTTTGTTGTTTTAATATGCTTTGTCTTTCCTTTGAAAATCATTGATCTTTCACTCTTCATAATCCCTTTGATTTTGCTTGTTGAAATAGGTGTGCATGATCAATTTGTTGTTGAACAAGTGGTTGCTGAATAGTTTCCTGCAGAATATCTGGCTGTAGAATGTCTGGCTGCAGAATGTATGGCTGCAGAATATCTAGCTGTAGAATATACCTATAAAAGCTTTGAGACATGGAATGAAATGATTTGAAACATGGATGGAATGAAGTATGAAGTGAAATAAAATGGATTATGAAATATAATAGAATGAATCATGAATGAAATGAAATATGATGGAATGAAATGGATCATAAATGTGGAGTGAAATGAAATATGAAAAGTGGCCTGCAAATTATGATCTGTAATACTCAATTGCAGAAAAAGAAAAATTTTGAAAATCTGAAATGAAAATGAGATGCATCATGAAATGGAGTGAATGAAGTATGGATGAATGGAGTGAATGAAATATGAATGAAGTGAAATATGATGGAGTGAAATGGATCATAAGTGGAATGTGATATGTAAAGTGAACCTGCACTTATGATTTTATGATAATTGTTTGCAGAGAAAGAAAATTTTGAAAAGCTAAAGTGTTAGAAGGATTCTGATTTTCACCTTATCTTTTCTGTATAAACATGCTAATCAATGATTAGTTTTCATGTTTATACTTATTCTTCTTCTTTTTTATTTTTTATTTTTTATTTTTTTTATCATCTGATTTCAGAAAATACAATTAAGTTGATGAAGAAGAAGGATTCTTCTTCATTAACTTCACATCACTGTTCTCTTGGAATCTCTTAACAAATTCTTCTCTTGAAAGTGGCTTATGATACAGTTTCAATCTATGACCATTTACAAGAAAAGTGACCTTATCTTCATCTATTGTCCTGATTTTTATTGCTCCATTGTCAAAATATTTCACAATTTCATATGGCCCAAGCCAATGTGTTTAGAATTTACCCTGAAAATCTTTGAACTTTGAATCAAACAAGAGGGCCCAATCACCTTCTTTGAATTTATTTTCCTTAATGTACTTATCATGCCATCTCGTCCTTTGTTGTTGGACTATATTTTTTTTCTGGACTGCATCTTGTCTGATCTCATCCAATTCATTAATCTGCTCCAATATGTGCTTTTGTGCTTCTATTAGATCAAGTCCCAGCTGGACTGCCATTTTAAAAGTTTGAATTTGAAACTCTATGGGAAACAAGACTTATTTTCCATAAACAAGTTCATAAGGGGTATGACCTTTTGTGCTTCTCCATGTAGTTCTATAGGCCCACAAGGCTTCAGGAAGCTTGTCTGCCCAATCTCTTCTATGTAAATGAACAATCTTTGTTAGGATCCCTTCAATGACCTTATTAGTAGATTCCACTTGGCCATTTGCTTGTGGATTATAGGGAGTAGATTTTTTGTGTCTGATTTTGTACCTCTCCACCATTTTTTCCACTAGCTTTGATGTGAATTGAGCTCCTTGATATGTAATAATTTCTCTTGGGACACCAAAATGAGTAAAAATATCCTCAAAAAGAAAATTAACTACAGATACTTCAGTAGCAGAAAGTAATGGCTTGGCCTCTACCCATTTGGTAACATAATCAATTCAAACTAATATATATTTCTTTTGTCTTGATGGAGGACTAATAGGTCCTACAAAATCTAAAGCCCATTTCTCAAAAGGTTCAATATGTACCTGAGGCTGCAATGGCATCTCACCTGAAGGAGAAGGTTTCCCTACCCTTTGGCAGCTGTCACACCTTTTCACATAATCTTTAGCATCTTTAAAAAGAGATGGCCAATAGTATCCTAAATGAAGGATCTTATAAGCTGTCCTTTTATCAGCAAAGTGTCCACCATAAGGTTCATCATGACATGCCTTGAGGATCTCAGGCATCTCATCTTCTCGAACACATCTCCTAATGATAAAGTCTGGACCTGTTTTGTATAACTAATTAGCAACCCATGAATATTTTTCACTATCATAAATGATTTTTCTTTTGTCTCTTGCATTCATTATTGAAGGAAATTTCCCTGAAACTAGATATTTAGATATTTAATTGCAGAGTGATCTGTGTGAACAAAAGTTTCATAGCCTGTTATATAGTGTCCGAATTTATTTATGGCATGAACAACAACTAAGAACTCTTTTTCAATTACAGTATAATTTAACTCTGAAGGAGTCAAATTTTTACTTGTATAGTAGATGGCATAAGGAATCAAGTCTTTTTGTCTCAATACTACTCCTAAAGTTGTATCCGAGGCATCTGTTGAAATATGAAAAGGTAATTTCCAGTTAGGCCCCCTTAAAATAGGTGCTTCAGATATTTTTGTTTTCAGGGTCTCAAAGGCTAAATAGAAATTAGGATTCCACTTGAATTCAGAGTCTTTGGTGAGTAATTTGAAAAATGGAGATGCTATCTTGGTGAAGTTTTCTATAAACCTTCGATAATATCCTGTAAATCCTAGAAAACTCCTAACATATTTTTGACAACTTGGAACAGATAAGTTAGAGATGAATTCAACTTTTGACTCATCAACTCTAATCCCATCCCCTGAAATGTGATGCCCCAAAACAATTCCTTCAGTAAACATCATAAAACACTTCTCATGACTTAGTGAAATATTTGCTTCATTACATCTTTTTAAAAAAAATTCCAAATTTCCTAAGGCTTCTTCAAATGTGTTTCCATAGACTGTGAAATCATCCATATATACCTCTACAAAATCATGTATTAGATCTGAAAAGATTCCTAGTACTGCCCTTTGAAATGTTGCAGGTGCATTGCATAGTCCAAATGGCAATACTTGGTAATCATAGGTACCCCAAGGACAGGTAAATGAGGTTTTGTCTTGATCTTCAAGTGCCACTTGAATTTTATTATAACCACTAAACCCATCTAAAAATGAGAAGTACTTTTTTCCAGTTAATGTATCTAACACATGATCTATGAAAGGTAGGGGAAAATGATCTTTAAGAGTAGCTTTGTTTAATTCCCGGTAGTTAATACATACCCTCCATTTACCAGTTTTATTTGGCACAATTACCAAAGGAGAAACCCACTAACTATCTGAAATGGGATAGATAAAGTTGAAATTTAACAATTTATACAATTCTTCTTTAACAATCTCCCTAAGGTTTGGATTCATCCGTCTCTGAGGTTGTCTGATTGGTTTACAATTTCCCTCTATGTAGATGTGATGAGTGCAAGTCTTAGGGCTTATCCCTTTCATATCAGTGTACTCCCATGCATATGCAGAAGAATGTCTCTGTAATATCTTGACTAGCTTTTCTTGTTGAGATTTCTCTAGGTTCTTGTTTATGTTCAAAGTTTTACCTAGAAATATCTCAATTGTAGAGCTGCCAAATTTATCCATGGAGTAAAGAGACATCTATCTTGATGATAAAAACTCAATGTTGTATTCTTCTTGAAATTGTTCATGTTTGTATTCTGAAGAGGATTCAAAATTTTCTAAAGTATTTAGAATCTGGCTATCTTCACTAATTTCTAAAATTGTGAAGAGAGGTTGTAAGTCTTCTTCATCCTCAATCCATTGAGTATCATCTAATTCTGTAATTGTTTTTTCTGGAGGATACAAGGTAAATTTATTGGTTGAACTACCATCAGAGATGTACATATCACTGGATCTATAGCTAATGAAAGCATCAGCTGTAGCTAACCAAGGTCTTCCTAGTATAATAGGATGTCCTCCTAGATTATTCTTAGGAGTTAGGATCATAAAATCCATAGGATACTCCCAAGAATCGAGGGACACTGGAATGTATTCTATTACCCCATCAGGTTTAATCACAGATCTTTCTGCTAATTGTAATAATGTGGGTGTAAAAAGAAGATTAGGAAGTTTTAGTTTATCCATGATTTGTCTACTCATGATGTTGATTGCTGCTCCTAAATCAATAAGTGTGTTTTGGATCTCAGTTCCATTGATGTGTATTTTAACAATTGGATTTCCTAGGTCTAGATACTTTATAATAGCAATCTTACCCATCATGATGTCTGCTATTTTTCCTACCAGTTGAATTTTCTTTGTCTCTTTTATTGTTTTTCCTATTTTTTTCATGCTCAACTCCTTTATTGTCTTTGCTAGGATTGGAATTTCCTTGATAGCTTGTAATAATGGGATCTTAATACAAACATTCTTTAGCTCATCTAGGAAATCATAATTAGGCACCATAATTTGTTTTTCTACACCCCTATAAATTTGTAATATTTCTTGAAAGGGAGGTGTAGAGGTGCATGTTGATGGCTGCTCTAATATAGGAGTTGAAATTATTGGTTCTTTTTGTTTTTATTTTTCAATGTTTGGGTCTTGAAAAGGTGTGTTCTCTTCAAGACCTTTATCTACCCGTAGAGAATCTTCCTCAGAGTTGTTTTTCTCTTGTATGATTACAGAAGGTTTCTTCTTTTCAACTATTTTTCCAGACCTAAGTTGAACATCATTAAGGTATAAAGGATTAATCAAATAGGTTGGGAACTGTTGGCCTTCTATCATGTATGTTTTCTGAGGATTTTTATTGTTGGGGTTTGGTATGGGTTGGGCAGGTAACTATTTTTCTTTCTGAGGAAATGGTAATGGAAGTGGTGAATTTTGATGTTGTGGATTCTGAGGATTTTGTTGAGGATTATGTTGAGGAGGGAAATTTGGATATGGTGGATAAGATGGTGGATATTGATAGTACTAAGAGTATCTTCCATAGGGATTTTGTGCTCCTTGTGCCCAAGTTTGAGATTGATTTTGGAATTGGGGCCAAGGTTGCTACCAAGAATTCCAATCTGGCGGGGGTTGATTATACAGCTGATCATGGAATCCTTGTGTTTGAGGTCCTTGCCAAGGCCTCCTAGAGAAAAAATTGAGAGATTCTGTGGAATTTGTAGGGGTTTCTTCTTGAAAGACAACTTTAATACCAGGAAGTGAAGGGCAACTCTTGATCTCATGTTTTTCTGAACAAATTACACAAGTCTCTACTATTTTTGCATCTAAAGGGCACTCTCTCAAGGCATGCTTATTTCTACATTTGGGACAAAATATTGCTAAGGCATCAGATTCAGCTTTCTGCTTGTTTTGTAGCTTAAGGGTTTCTATTTGTTCACTAAGGCTCCCTAAAATATCAAATTTAAATTCATCAAGCATATGTCCTATTTCTGCCCTACTCACTGTCCCAGAAGCGAAGAGCAGGGTCTCTTGGTCCTTTTACAGTTTTAGATTTCCCTCTTGAAAGTTTGATACATAATTCAGCTATTTCAGGTAATGTAAGCTGAGATATATCCCCTTTTCCCATCATATTAAGGATATCTAGCCATTCATCCCTAATTGTCTTCAACAAGAGAGCTTTCAAAGTATCTTGGTCCAAGTTTTCCATTTTTGCTCTCTTGATGTTATAGTTAAACCTTTCCAACAAATCTTCCAGATTTTCATCCTCTCTTTGTAGCATTTTAAACACTTCCTCCCTATGGTTGACTGGCATATAGTAATCCAAATACCTCTCTAGAAATGCATGTTTCATGTCTTCCCATGTCCTAATAGAACTGTTGATCAAACTCATAAACCATTTTAATGCTGCTCCTTTCAATGTTGAAGGGAATAGTTTAATTTTTTGGGTATCTTGTAAATAATAATAGGTTCTACATAGGACTTAAAATTCAAATAGGAAGGTTTTAGGATCTTCACTTTTGAGTCCATAAAATTTTGGAAGAACATAGGGCGAAATATTTTTCATAGTTTCATTGGTTTCTTCATCTACTATAGGAAACCCAAAAGAGCTTTCCATTTCCCTTCTATCTCTTCCTCTTCCTCCTTCTCCTTCTGCACCTCTACCTCCTTCTCCTCTACCTCTACCTCTACCCCCTCCAAATAGTGTATGTTCTCCATTAAAGACTCCTCCTCCCCCTTCTTCTGCCATGGTTGATTCTCTTGTGGAAGTGGAAAAGTTTATGTCTCTAGTAGGGATCCTTGAATCTTCTTCTAAGACAGGTTCAGTGGATGAAGTGTAAGGTCTTTCTGATGCAATATCTGATCTTAAGTCTTCTGGAAGTCTATGATCAGTAAAGCATTGGATGTCGGTTTGATTTGGAGGTGTGCTACCTCTTGGTCTTGGTGGAACAAGTGGTGTTCTAGGAATCAAGCTTCTGCTTCTTATGAATCTACCCCTTGAGTCTCTTTCTCTATGCATATCATTGTTTTTGGGAGGTAAGAAACAAGGCTACCTAGTTACACTTCCCCGAAAACGGCACCAAAATGTCTAATCAACTTAGTGTTCCTAAATTGATGTCATAAATTGTCAACCAGGGCTAGTAAACTGCTGAAGTGAAGTGCACTATATGTGCCTAGGTATCTTCTTCCTACTTCATTGTATTTAGTGTTTTTCTAGTGTTTTTGGTTTTTTTTTTTATGCTAAGAGGAAGAGAACTAAATTATTGGCAAAGAGAAGTTACTGATCACACTAAAACAAAACAAAATCTACTCTAAACTATGTATGACACCTAAGAATAGAAAATGCTAATCCACAGATTGTAAAGCTGACAAGAAAATTAACTCATAACATTAAACTCAGTCCAATTCATTTCATTAGAAGTATGTTGAAACAACTTGAGAAAAGGATAAGTTTGATGTAATAAGGTTCTCTTTAGTAAACAACAACTTAAAATATCACAGAGAAAATCTCATCCATTGTTAGAAATTTGTTGGAACATTTTGAGAAAAGATTATCTGCAACATAGTAAGGGACCCTATGCTAAAATAACTTATGACACTATAATTAACTCATTCTGCAACTCAAAAGGTTACTATTAAGCCTCATTCAAAGGGTTAGAGATCTCTTGGAATAACTTTGAAAAAAAAAATTACTGTTTGTAAAATTATGAGAAATTTCAGAACAGTCAAGAACTCAAAATGATATAACTAATTCTTGGTCATATAATAATGAAGTGTTAGAAGAAATTAATAACAAGAGCAGCTTATAAAATAATGAGTCTTTTAAATCTAATTTAACAGGACTAAAATACAATTAACTAATAGAACTGAAGTGTAATGAACAGAACATAACTAAAATGAAATTAACTCAAGAATACTATAGCTCTATCTCATTCACATGTTAGTGATATATTGGAACAACTCATGAGAACAAGATTGATTGTAATATTTGATGTAAGTAAATGACATAAGCATGATGAAAGAGAACAAACTCAGAAACTGCCTAAGTTAGGAACGAAACAGAGCTAAAGGTCACTTATCTAGAAAATATGCACAAAGCCTTTCAGACAGTAGGGGCCCTCTACCACCAGATTGGCACACGAATCCTTAAATCCTTAAAATTGCTTCAGATCATGCATTAAAGTTTTACTTCTTTCATTAAAGGAAAACACTCAGAAACAGAGTATCACAGTCTTTGAAAAATAACAACAAAACATCAACTAACTAACTATTTCTCGGTTCACCGAGTTATTCTTATAAGCAAAATACATAACTGTCATTGAGTAGAAATAGGCATAGGTGTCTTTTACAATCAAAATCAAACTAGAACTTGTGTTGAGGACTCGTATTTTGCTGAAGACACCTGCAGAGTCCTTATCCTTGTAGAAGTCTACTTCTTAGTTTTGGTTTTCTCCACTTGCAGATTTTTGCTCAGCCTTTGTAGAGGACAAGGAATAATGTTAGAGAGTTCTAGAATTTAACCATATGCATTTTTCCCTCAAATGACATTTGTAACCTTTGTGAACATAAAGATGGCTGCAGAATATGTGACTAGCTACAGAATGGCTGCATTCGGTAGCTAAGTCTGATCAAAAATCATTATGACAACAAAACCACAAAAGTATAGTAAGTCAGTCATTGCATGCATTCTTAAAGTAATTTTAATCATTCCTATTGATATTTTAAGCCTATAGCTGCTAAAGGACAAATAGAATGAAGTGAAATTTGGTGAAAGGAAAGGACATCTTTAGGGCTCAACAATATTGTGGATCTCAATCGATTCTGGATCTCTTGTATTTTCTATATAATAGCAAATCTGTAATGTGTGAAAGGAGGAACGAATATGATGTAGTCGAGAGAGCAATTGGGCTAAGGCTGAAACGCCTTAGATTGTAATCATGTTGTGTATATATGATAGAATTATGGTTCTGTGGATTTATGTGTTCAAATATGTTTTTTTATAATTTAGCTTGCTTTTAAATGTCGCATTGAGTCCATTATCATTATAATAGATGCAGCTTATGGCAGATTAAATATTTGAGTCCTATGTATAAATTGAATGCGTTTTATCCTTGTGAATGGGCAATCCAACGATGTATGCATCGAATGATTGGGCATGTTCTGTATTGAACCACTGTTAATTGAATTGAATTGGGAATCAATACCAATCCTAGCATTAGGATACCACACAGTAATTTCAATAGAAATTTGACTCTTTACATGAAGGGCGCAACCATTATCAGAAATTGACCATTGAATGTATTAAGTCTGGTATCGAAATTCAGTTGTTTGAATTGATCACAGTGAAATCAATTCACAGTATCTAAGTGGAGGAGACGGTTTGTAAAGGATGAGATTTAGTTTCACGGTGCAAAGGAATCTCCGCGTTGAAAGTCTCCAACTTCAGTACATTCAGAAGTGGAAGTTTTGATTGAGCAGTTTTGTGGAGGATAACGGAGGAGCTTTAATTGTTAATTGAACCCATTTTCAATTATTACAATTGGTGTAAAGTCCTAAAGGTTGGGTATTAATTCCAAAGATTATAGAAAAAGAGGCTCGGTTATGAATTGTGTTTATTGGCTTCCAATGAGAAACATGTGAGGTTTCTCGATTGATTGGTTTTTATGCTCCCGATATAGATGGAAGCATGAAGTAGCACAGCAGAACCAAAATGGGCCTATAACCCAAAGGTCGGTTTTCGCTTTTCATCAGAAACCCACCAGAATTATTCTTCTTAGAGAATCTTCAATTCATGAATTCCAAGACCCAGACCCTTGACCAAGAACCTCTCCAAGACCAATTCAATGCTTCCTCCTTGAATAGATTCTCCTTCCACCAACTTCTACCTACTCTACAACTTCAACTTCAACTTGCCCATAAACTACATCTTCAAATTGCTCAGAAAATGCAACTTTGACTTGCCCAGAAACTGCAACTTGAACTTGCCTAGAAACTAAAACCATAACTTCAACTGCAACTTTTAATACAACTTTGACTACAACTTCGCTTCTCTGCTTCGGTGGATAAATAATCCTTAATAATTTATCTATTATTCACCCTTATAAACATGAAATTATATTACTAATTAAATGCATTATTATTAATAATAATTTTTATTATTACTAATAATAATAATAATTTTATTATTACTAATAATAATAATAATAATAATTAATACTTTTAATATTTTTTGGATTATATTCTCCATAATAATGGAAACATAAAAAAATATCTCATCATCCTTATTAATTATTGACCCTACAATTAAAACATTATCATCAAAAATTTAAAATTTAAATAAATATTATAAATAATCCTTTATACTTTATCAATTATTCACCCTTATAAATATAATATTATATTATTAATTAAATGAATTAATAATAATAATAATAATAATAAGTAATACTTATAATATTTTTTGGATTACATTCTCCATTATCCTTGATATAAAACATTCCTTATATTAACGCTATTATTAATTAATTCCTTTTATAATTAAATATACAATAATATCCTCTCCTCTTAATTATTAGGCTATTCGGTTGGATCTTTTTCATTTATTTACCTTCATTCCATATATATTCCCCTTCATTCCTACTCTTCTATACGGATTTGTATTGACGATGAGTCTTGTTATAGACTTGAAACGTTGAAACACGAAAGGAACTATTGTGATTAATAGTACAAATATGAAAAGTACAAAATATTTTCTCTCTTAGAGAACTCAAATTCTTGAACAATCCTATTTTATGACCTAATTTCATTTCTGCAACTCAACTTCATTGCAACAATATGTGTCCTAATTCTTTCACACGTGTGGAGATAATGTTAAATATGCAACTGCGGTCAAATTCTAATTTGGAAAACTCACATGATGGAGATAATTATTTCATTTAATTCCTCTTTTTGAGAGGACCAAAATCAACCTAAGGATCATCTCATTTGGGTAAGGAGAAGTTGGTTTTTGAATATATGAACCCACTCATGTACATTGGATTAGGTCGACCCTACACACATGTCCATATTGGATTAGGTTGACCCTAAATAAAAGTGGACCCATTGGAAGCCTATAAATACAAGTGACCTCTATCTCATTTAGACAATGATGAGGCACTCTTCTATCTTGGTTTTGTCTTGCACAAGTATGAGGCTTTTCCACGGAGGTTCAGGTTCGCTCCAAGGTAAAATTGTAGGTCTGAAGCTCACATCTATGATTTAGAGTTTTGGGCCCTAGTTGTAGGCGCATAATTGGAATATTTCAACCCTAGTTTCTCCCACACAGGCTCATGACTGTGACTAGAGCCTTCCTGTCACACGGATGACACTTTGTGCATGTTACCAAGAGATAAGGGTTTCTACAGTCCAGTTTCGACCCTAGATGCATGCTTTCTAGGTTTAAGGGAGCGACTAGGAAGCTATAGTCATACGAATGAATCCCCTCCATGCGACTGGGGACTAAAAGATGAAATTTAAATATTTCGAATAATTTTCTTAGTGACCGTAGTGTTTGGCAGTTGACCAAAGACAATGAAAATACATTACAGTCCTCAAAATTAGGGTTTTGAGTATAAGCATGATTAGGTTCATTTCATGTATGTTCTAGTTGTATTGTTGGTTAATGGCATAGATGAAGATAAATATCATTGTACTCTCTATTTTGGCTAAATCAATTGATAAAAATATATAAGAAGAATAATTTGAAAGGGTTTTCCCTGTAGTTTGTTTTGCCCTGGTGTCCAACCAATCTTGGCGTCTCTATGTATGCATGCTTTTATTCTATTGTTCCTTTATGCTCTGCTGCAATGTTGATGATATTGTTCTTTCTACACATTTTCATATATTGATGAATAATGATGTAAATCTTAATAATGTTATGATGTTTTGGGGTGAACTTAATGTGTTAATGAAGAATGAAATTATCAAAGGAGAGAAAAATATAGCCCTAAGAAAAAATTACATGGAATCATAGTTGGGTCGAAGAAACAATTCATGGAGATCACCCCCATGGAGACACATTTGTTGGAGGCGAGAGAGGATGTAGGAGACCTAAAATAATTCTAGGGTTTGAAGGGAAATATAAGTAATTCATGTACTAGGGTTTGATGGTTATGGTTTGAGAAGAACCACCGTTTATGACAAAGACTTGAGATATGAATTCTAGAAATCATAGCATGGTTAATATGAAGATTCTCAAGCACTTGGGTTAGTAGTCCTAAATGGGATAGTCTCTATTAGTCCTATTTGTTGATATATTGAAGAAATATAGTGGAAAATGGACGGTGATGGTTCTTGAAGGCTGGTTCTAGAGGAAGAGGATCACCTCTCTTTATAGATAAGTATTCCTTTGATTTATGATGCTCCTTTATGTCTTTACTTTTGACTTATGGATCTGATTATTGTTTTGTTTATTATACTTCCTGCATATATATTTGGGTATTTGAAAGCTCCTAAATTATAGATGAGATATCATAAGTGGATCCTTCTTGAGGATCATGGCTAGTGCAGGAAGAGAAGATCTAGCATCGGAAAAGATGGTCTTGATGAAAAGGTGACAAAGCACTACAAGATGCCTATGTAAAATAAGAAAGTGCACATGTATCTAAAGACCACAAGGTATGCATGACGATATGTTTCAACTAATAATTGGATGGCAAGGTAAGACCTAAGGTATGATGAGAATGTATCTTTCATAAATGGCCCGTGCATGCATGTAAAAGTGATTTGGAACTTATGATGAAATGATGCTCTTGGTATTGAACAAGTATCTTACCTTTTAGACATAGTGAACTTCTTGATTCCATGAGGCTACTTCAATATTGATGTATACTTGATGTTTGGCTAACATCTATCATTTTGGATATCTTTATCCTATAAAGAAGGATTAACACCTTGATTCTATTCTAGTAGATGGTAACTTGACTCTATTGATATGGTTTATGAAAATTATGGTAGCCATGATGATAGATTGGTTTTTAGGATCATTCTCTAACCATGGCTATGTTTTTATGTGCTTAGTAATTATGGAATATGTTAAAATTTAATGCCCTAACTTAATGGATTGAGTTATGTGACAAAGAAGTGATGCTTGTGATCATGACGCTTAAAGTCTACGAGTTATTTGACACTAACTATTGATGACAATATTGATGCCATGATAAAGTAAATTATGATAAACATGATATAACCATGATGAATATGTGATATGGTCTGATTTTATGATCTAACAGATTTTTTGATGCATAGGTTGATGGCATGAATGAAGTTGACTAAAATGAATTCCCATTAAAAAGGAGAATTCTTCCATAAGATCCATTCTCCTGTTACCATTTGCATTATATGTGTATTCTATACTATTGAAGTATGATTTATGTGCATATAAATTTTTTGATCTGCAACAAAATTTTGATCTGAGGTAAGAGAGGTTTCTCTGAATCTAAGCCTCATTTGCACAGAAGAAAGCCTACATGTGTGACTATAATCTCCCAGTCTCATGGAATCAATCTCAAGGGTGGGACTGTAGTCTCCTAATCACACAAATAAAGTTTTATGGGTGCGACTATACTTGAAGGATACAAAAATGAATTTTTGTGCATGAGATCAGATGTTCACCTGAAGGATATCAGTCCTACAAATGTGGAGCAAACATCAGAAAGATTGAATTTTTATATATACTAAATTTGTGTTTGCAGGTGACCATGATATGCATATAGATATATCATTATGTTTAAAGTTTGTTCTACAAGAGTTTGACATGATTTGGATGATTGATATAAATGAGCAGTGTGGAGTTTTAAAATGATGCTTTATAATGACTTAGAACCTTAACTTTGTGTTGATACATGTATTGGACTATAGATCTATCTATGATATCAACTTTGGGTTTTGACCTGATGTCTAATGATTTGATTTGACGACTGATTATTTTCCTTGGTAAGAATGATATATGAAATTCCAATGACTAATATTGGTATTCGATAATGGTTTTTTATTGGCATCCTCATTCTTAGCACATTGGTTGAAGCACTGACTATTGTGATTCAACATGAAGCTATCTACATGAATTTTTGGAACCTACATGACTTATCTTTGGTGTATGCATTTGCATCTAGTGACTTATATTATGATCATGAGGATGAATTAATAAAGTTTGGTTTGATATTTCATATGACAACTCAGTGGGCCATTACAGAATTTTCAAGGTCTAAAATGGGCCTTCTAAGAAAATGTACAACCAAAATAAACTTCATGAGAACCAATAGGATTCAAGATGATGATCTCAACCATTGAGTATGATTCACCATTTTTGGGGTAAAAAAGTAAAAAGATTAAAAATAATAAAATAATAAAACTACTTTTTCAACTTATCTCCCTAAGGTTTTACTCAAATTTCGAGCGGGAGTACTCATTAGATGCAAAATTTAATTCATCACCCAAGGAGTACTCATGTTTCATACTTTCGATGGACCCTGGTACACAGAAAATGAGAAATACATGAAAAACGTGATTGCAATCACGTTTTTCATGTAGCAGGGCCCATCGAAAGTATGCAACATGGGTACTCCTTGGATGAGGAATCAAATTTTTCATCTAATGAGTGTTCCCGCTCGAAATTAAAGTAAACCCATAGGGGGATAAGTTAAAAATACAAGTTGAAAAAGTAGTTTTTTATTTTTTCCCTCTAAAAGTTGATGACGTAATCTAATATTATTTTATTGTTTCCACTATTATTTTATAATTTCCTTAGGAGGCCCATTTTAGACCTCAAAATTACCCTAATGCATGAATTCATGACTTGATGAGAGCTCTACCTGTCACCTGGTCTAAAGAATTGATACTGTGATATTGTGATGATTTTGATAAGCAAACTTAGTTGATTTGATTATACAATATTGTGAGTATGAGCATATTGGTTTGGAAAAGTATTATGTTTGCAGCGAGAACTGTATGAAGAAAGAATCTCGTTCGATATATGTACACATTTCCAATTATTTGGTGAAGCCAAGATTATGTGTTGATCCAAAACTCTACTTCAGAAGTGTTCCAAGGTACGACTTTGATTTTGAATTTGTTTTATATACTGATGGTATAATATTGATAGGAAATGAGCTTCTAGTGTTCGTACTAATAGGGAGATGGTTTTTGAAGCTTGAAAAAATGAATCATAACATGATGAATTTTGGAAAAGATAATCTATATTTCAAATCTAGTGAATATTTGTTGGAAAGTGGAAAAGCAAATCCTTGGACACTCTGATTGAATTCAAGATGTCATTGTTGAACTTGAATTTGAAACTAATAGTTGATTGAAGTATTGATGTTCCATTTTGAGCATCTGTTTGTATATATATTAAGTCGATTCTTTACTGAGATACTTCATCCACATAGAGTTTCCACCAAGCACCCTTCGATATATTTGCATGGGATAATCTATATTTGACAGTTCTCCTATGATATATGACTACTTGGATGTACTGATGACGATTGTGATTTTTATTGATGAGATGAGCACATATGAGTGCTGCCTTAGTATGAGATCCACCATGATGTCTTTGGATGAGAGGTCCATAGCTTTACCTACGACTGAGGTTGAGAATGATGTTGCTATCATGGCTAGATATGAGGAAGGATGAAGAATATTTTGAAGAGATGTTTGAGAAAGTTCTGGATATGTCATGGATGCATTACGATGTCAAAGAGTTGGATCTGATTGACTGAGAATCCCACATATATATAGTTGGTACTAAGATTCTTTCATATACTGAGAGAGTGCAATTGTATGAAAAAAAAAATTGACTTGTGGTTTGCACCTCCTTAAAAGGGAGGATGCTTATGGTATCCTTTTGTGATTTTTTTTATTATTTATGCTTTAACATGATATTTTATTTGACGACTTGTATCAAAAAGAGATGAATACTATTGAGACATGATTATTACTATATATGAGCATGATGATCGAGGACACTGATCCAACTCTTCCTCCCTCCTTTGAGCTCCCAGGGTGTGTGGAATTGAGATATAGGGATCCTGGGGTTGAGGGAACTCTAGAAAATAGGGTATCACCCCTATCTATTACCCATAGGGTTGGAGTAGTAGCTCACCCTATCTTGGTCTTTTCAAAGTATACCCCTGTTGTCATCATACCCACAAGATGGGCTTGTTGGGATTATACCTCCCCATCTGGCCAACAGGTTGAGGAGGCTTGGAGGCATGTGGTCCTCACCTCTTGGTAAGTTGGGTATCTCATGCAAGCTAGATTATGATGTAGGTGTTCTACCACATGACTATTCAGGGTCATTGCTGGGAATATCAGTAGATAATAGGATGGGTTGAGCAGTAGCTCCCCTGCATCACCTATTTTTTGATATGGGGTTGTATTAGTAGCTCCCCCATGATATTCCAGGTTGAGATATGCTCCCTGATGTGGTTCTAGGTTTAGTTTTTCTCCCTGAGGGTATTCTCTTTTATTTTGATACGGGTCGTAGATCTGACCTCCCCGCTGATAGAGATTCCAGGTAGTAGCCTACTAACAGATATTCTAGGTAGTAGCCCATTGTTAGAGATTATGGGTAGTATCCCGCTGATAGATATTCCAGGTAGTAGCCTACTGACAGAGATTTCAGGTAGTATCCCACTAGAAAATATTTCAGGTAGTAGCCTGATGAATAAAGGGTGGTAGCTTAATCTCCCCTTTAGTAACAAATTCTTCTTCTTTTAGATTCGAGAATCTTCAACATATGAGCAGTGAAAATCATGAGATAAGAAGGAATAAGAAAGAGATAATTAGTGATGATACATGATGATACTTGAGATACCATGATGGCATGTTGATCGATGGACATATATTTGCAGTTAGAATTATCTCTAGTTGAGAGGGATTGTTAAAATATACAACTATGGTCAAATTCCACTTGAAAAAATCACATGACAAAGATAATTATTGCATTCAATTCCTCTTTTTGATAATACCAAAATTGACTTAAATATAACCTCATTTTGATAAGACGAAGTTAGATTTTGAATTTATGAACCCACTCATGTACATTGGATTAGGTCGGCCCTACAAACATGTGTGTATTGGATCAAGTCAGCCCTAACGAAAAGTGAAACCACTGTAAGGCTATAAATATAAGTGACCTATATCTCATTCAGACAATGATGATACACTCTTATATAATTTTTTTGGCTCGCATAGGCCCGAGGATCATCCGTGAAGATTCAGGTTCGTTCTGAGGTGAAATTGCAGGGCCGAAGCTCACATCTCCGATTTAGAGTTTTTGGCCCTAGTCGCAGGCACATAACATGAATATTTTGACCCTAGTTGCTCCCACATAGGCTCATGAGTGTGACTGGAGCCTTCTAGTCACACGGATGACACTATGTGCATGTGACCATGAGATTAGGGTTTATGCAGTCCAGTTTTGACCCTAGTCACACACTTTCCATGCTTAAGGGAATGTATGGGAAGCTATAGTTGCATGGATGACTCCTCCTCCATGAAATTGGGGACTAAAACATGAAACTTCAGTCTTCAGAATATTCTTCTTTATGACTGAAGTGTTCGGAAATTGACCGCATATAGTGACAATACATTACAATCCTCAAAATCAGGGTTTTGAGTATAAGCATGATTAGGTTCATTTCATGGATCTTATAGTTTTTTTGTTGGTTAGTTGCATAGATGAAGATATGGATCATTGTACTCTCTCTTTTAGGTGAATCGTTTGATGACAATATGCAAGAAGAATAATTTGAAAGGGTTTTCCCCATAGTGGGGTTTTCCCTAGTCTACGACTAATTCTGGTGTCTCTATGTATGCATGCTTTTCTTCTATTGTTCCTTTATGTTCCACGACATTGATGGTGATGATATTGTTCTTTCTACATAGTTTAATATACTGGTGAATAATGATGTAAATACGAATAATGTGATGATTTTTTGGGGTGAACTTAATTTGTTAATGAAGGAATGCAATTATCAAATCAAATAACAATATATATCTAAGAAAAAATAGATAAGTGGCCCAAAACAAATCCAAAACTTCAACTTTTTCTCCTTCCTTAGAATTCCTATTCTTTGCACCTATTTTTGTCCTTATGATCGAACTTGTGTGAGTGAGAATGTGTCCTCCAAATGAGCTTGAGGGCTACTTTATATAGGCTTCACACAGGGTCGAATTTCTCCTTTTAGGCTGACATGAAGTGTCCTTAGGATGACTTGATACATGCATGTTTGAAATGATCTTGGAGGGTATTTTGACTCTAATTTTACTCAAATAAATTTTCTTACAATATATAACATGCCCAAATGGGTTGTTCATGCATGACAATGACTCGATGAATTTATAACAAACCTAGAAGCACTAAATGGGTGCTTGACCTATAAAATAAATTCTCTTTATCATTAAACCCATGCGTAAAGACTTAAAATAATAAATTTATTTTTCTCTCTTTCATTAAATACATAATATCATAATTACACATGTCATTATGAAGATCGAACCTAGTTACATATTTCAACAGATGTAACCTGACTAATTCTTTTATAAAAATCAGAGGAATGTCACTTTCCTATTGAGTGGACTTGATAGCTACAAAATGAGCTACCTTTCTACACTTATTTATTTACCACGACCATTATGGCATCATGCTACTTGGCCGTCTTTGGTAATCCCATAATATGTTTCATTGAGATTTCTTCTCACTTCCATTTAGGAATGGTGATTTCCTATAGCAATCTCATTGGATGTATACATTCCATTTTTACCTATTGGTACTCCAATAATTTCACAATATACTCAACTACATCCCATTTAATTCTTGGCCAATAATATATTTTATTCATAAAAATTATCATTTTATGATAACCTAAATGACCTGAATACTGTCATTTATGGAACTAATTCAATATGATCTTCATCAAGTCGCCCATACTAGGTATATACCACATGTTTTTAAATTTTAGCATGCCATCATCTGAAAGTGAGTAATTTTTTCCCAATATTCCTAAGCTCTTACTTTAAGTTCTCTTTGATTTTCTAATGGTGATCATCTTGTTGTAACAACCTCCTTGATGTTGTCCTGATTATTAATTTCACAATAACTTACAACTAATACATGGGCTACATGTAGTCATTTGTTGAGTGTGTTAAGTAGGCTTGTTTTCCTTTCCCTTAATCTATTTTATTTCAAAATCAAACTCACTAATCAATGCAAACCATATTTCCTATCCAACATTCAATTTGGTTTGATAAAAGAAGTACCTCAACCCTCCATGATCTGTCATCAATATAAATTTCCTTCCTAGGAGGTAATGCCTCCACATATTTAGTGCATGGACTATTGCTTCCAATTCTAAATCGTGATTAACATAATTTTTCTCATGCTCATTTAACTTCCTAGATTCATAGCATAATATTGGCCCTTATTGCATTAGGGCTCCACTGAGTCCTTCCTTGCAAGCATCCACGCACACCACAAAATATTTTTTTGCGTATGCTATTCTCAATATCGATTTGTGGGTGAGAAAATATTTTAATTGCTCAAATATAATTTGATATTTCGACAACCATAGTGATGCAGGGGCATTAGGCTCAAAACAACCTTTGTCCATAAATAAATGTAAAAGGGGGTCTTATGTTTTGTTTCCCCATTTAAATATTCATTATTGAGTTGTTTTTAGTTAATTTTAGAGAAATGTAACTGCCCGAATGATTAGTGGGCATAGGAAGTGATAGTCCATTTTAGTCCATATGAGCGTTATTCTAATTTGTAACTGTAGGAAATTGAAGAGTTTTGAGCGTTAGAGGAGTTGAGTCGATTCAGGGTTTTGTATAAAAATAAACCTCTGTGACAGAGTCGAGAGACCTGCATAGAGAACTGCATAAGCTACATAGGACTGTAGAATAGAGGAGAAGGGCCAATCGATCGAAGATCTAGCCAGCAAAAATTTGTAAGCTAATTCACTGTATAATGACAAATTTGTCTCAGTGTAACTGTGCATTTTTCATTTAATTCTGTGTGAAGAGTGCCTGTACCCCATGAGCTGGGTGTAATTAAGACTCTGTGATTTGTTTAGAAGTCTGTCTGTGCGTTCAGTCATGAGAATGTGTGATTAATCCTTGTGTGAAGAGTGCTTTAACTCTTCGTAAGCTGGTTAGGAGTATATTTTGAAATTTGCATTAAGAGCCTGCATATACATATTCTGTGATAAGGATTCGACCTACATGATAGGTGTGAGAATGGGTGGACGTTGTAGTTGAATTGCTCGGCCTCTGTGTAATTGCATATTTCTTGAATGCTAGTAGTTGTATGCTTCTATGTAAGTATGGAAGGTCTAAAGAGGCCAATCATATCTGAAACCATTCTGATGCTGGTGTGAACCCTAGTGAAGAACTGTGAAGTTCTGTTAGATGCAAGCAACAATCAGGCCTATGCATAGAGGGTAGATTAACCTCGTCTGTCAAAAGGGAGACCCGTTTTGTTTGGCGTTGAACTTTAAGACAGAACCTTGAAGGCGAGAACCAAAACCGTGAAGTATAAACAGTGAACTTGGTGTGGAGTGAACCCGACAGTTTGATCGCACCGCCTTCGAAGGGTAAGCGGTATTTAGAAAATCAGCGCGATCCCATAGACTAGGTGACGCGTGTCCCGGAGCAAGTTTGAAAAACCACTCTCATCACGAGTTAACAATCATTCATCTAGTCTGCGCGATATCCGTTGGATCATATGAAGCGATGTGACGTGATAACAACCGTTGGATGAGCGCGTGGATTTAACAAAGGTAGGGTGTGTGTTTATATTGATAAAGATTAATTTTATGTGAGATGGCACCAGATTTTTTTAAAGTTGAGGGCATGGTTGTAGTCTATAGCATCACATTAAACCTTAGAGCATGAAAGAACGTTGAATGCACATAGTGCCTAGGTGTGGGACTTTCCATAGTATCTTAAGTCCTGTTGGGGTAAGGTCATAACCCTATGGTTCGATGTTATGAGCACTGTGTGGATGGTGGAGTAGCATTTTTGGAGAAGGTATATATGGTATGGTTGGACACATTATGAATGCAGAAGTGGCCATTGGTTGAGAGTAGAGCTCTCAGAATTATTTGCTTAATTTACCAGCTCAGAATAAAATAATGTAGTGTAAGTTTTCCAGAATTGTGGATTGGTTGGGACATGAAATTTTGAAAGCAATTGTACACACAGCTTTGATGAAATTTAGAGTAAATGGGACTATGGGTTTATCCCGTCATCACATAGGAATTTAATCCCTCTTCTTTGTATCCCTATCGTTGGATGCCTAATCTTGGAGAAAATCTAGATAAATATTTGGTAATAACCAACCAAACCCATAAAGGATCTAACCTTTATCATGTTCCAAGGAAGAGGCCACTCCATAAAGGTCTTAATCTTCTTTGGATCTAATGCTACTCCTTTCTTGGAAACAATATGTCCCAAATACTAAATATGTGACTCGAATAAGTCACATTTGCTAAGTTTTACATAGTAATTATGCTCTCTTAGAAATTGAAATACAACTTCCAAATGCTATTCATGCTCCTTGGTTTTGAAATAAACCAAGATATCATCAACAAAAATCAATGCAAATTTTTCCAAATATGGACTAAGAACATTATTCATTAAACACATGAAGGTTTTTGAGGCATTTGTGACTTCAAATGGCATGACCACAAACTCGTAGTGCCCACATATGGTTCTAAATGCCATTATATGAATGCATTCGTCTTTGATGTGTGCTTGATGGCACCAAAACATCAAATAAATATTTGAGAAGAATGAAAATTCTCTTAACTAATAAAATAAATCATCAATCCTTGTAAAATGATATATGTTCTTCATTATGGATTTATTGAGCTATCTGTAATGAATACACAACCTCAATGTTCTATCCTTCTTCTTCATGAAAAACACAATATCTCCCTACAATTATACTTTGGGTCTGATGTATCCCTTGTACAACATCTCGTTTAATTGAAGTTTCAACTCTACTAGCTCTAGTGTACTAATTTGGTATGGATATTTGGATACTGGTGTTGATCTTGGCAACAAATCTATGGAGAAATTGATTTCCCTATGTGGTGGTAGTCCTGGAATATCCTCAGGGAACACATCCTCAAACAATAATAACAACAAGGGGGTTACACAAAAAACAATAAGGGACTATACTAGTAATATAGGGACCTAACATGCCCCTCTCCTTCAAAAAACTGTTGTCCTCAATGCTTGAGTAGCTTTGGGTGCTTCTGTATAAAATTCTCATCCTCCCATGTAGAATCTTCAGTGGGTAAGTTATTCCACTTGATGAGATACTCTGAAATTGATAGATTCCGTAGCTGTCGAGTTCTTGTTTCTATGACTACTTCAGGTTCCAATATGATTTTTCCTTCCTCATCAAGTTCTGGAAATATTGTTTGAACTGGAATATTTCCACCTATAACCTTCTTTAAGCATGAAACATGGAAAACTGGATGCACTTGTGAAGAAGCAGGAAGCTCCACTTTGTGTGCCATAGTACCAATCTTTTGCAACACCTTGTAAGGACCATAGTACTTTGGCGATAATTTATTATCCTTCTTAGCTTGCTTGAGGGACATTTGTTTATATGGTTGTAGCCGTAAAAATACCCAATCTCCTATATCAAAACTTCTCTCGCTGCGATGTTGATCTGCCCGTTGTTTCATTCGATTTTGTGCCAAATTCAGGTTATCCTTTAAGAGCTGGAGAACTTCTTGCTGATGCTCGACGTGATCTTCCACTGCTTGAACCTTCGAATTTTTCCTTAAAGATGATGTGATCGATGGTGGATGATATCCATAAAGTGCCATAAATGGGGTCATTTTTGCTGCAGTATGGAAGGAAGTGTTATACCACCATTCAGCGAGAGGTAACCACTTGACCCATCGTGTTTGTTTATCAGATACAAAACAACGAAGATATCCTTCCAAACATTTATTTACTATCTCAGTTTGACCATCAGATTGAGGATGATAAGATGAGCTATGAGTTAATTGAGTACCCAAACAAGAAAATAACTCCGTCCAAAAATTTCCAGTAAAAATGGGATCTTTGTCACTCACAATAACCCATGGGTTTCCACGTAGCTTTTGAATTGTCTCCATAAATGTAGTAGCAACTGTACTTTCTTTAAATGGACAAGATAATGCACAAAAGTGTGCATACTTGGTAATTATATCAACTACCATCATGATGACACTCTTTCCTTCGGACATAGGTAAACCTGTGATAAAATCCATTGAAATCTCCTCCCAACGTTGACTTGGAATGGATAAAGGTTGTAGAAGTCCTGGGGTCTTAATTGTTTCCACTTTATTCTGCTGGCAAACCAAACATTCCGCCACAAACTTTCGAATATCAGATTTAAGGCCATACCAAAAAAATTCTTTCTTCACCCTGTGGTAAGTTTTTAAAAATCCTGAGTGTCCTCCTAAAGGAGAAGTGTGCAATTCCAGAAGAATCTTTTGTTTTAGTTGGGAATTTTTACAAAGATATAAGCGATCTTTGTACCATAAGGAATCTTTTTTCCAACTAAATGTATCAGATGTACTAGGATCTTGCTGCAACTTTTGAATGAGTGTCCATACATCTTTGTCCTTCTTCCATTCATCTCTTGCTTCGGTTATCCAATCTGGTTTGATAATAGAAATGGCACAAAGCAATGCTTCCACCTCTTCATTCTTTCTTGAGAGTGCATCTGCAACAACATTAAGCTTTCCTTTTTTGTAGATTATTTCAAAGTCATAACCCAACATCTTTGTGACCCTTTTTTGTTGCTCTTCTGACGATAGTATTTGTTCCAAAAAGTGTTTAAGACTATCATGATCGGTTTTTACCTTGAAGTGTCTTCCCATTAGGTAAGTTCGCCATTTCTTTAGTGCATGCAGTATTGCTAACATTTCCTTCTCATAAATAGGTTTCTGTAAATACTTTCCTTTGATTGGATGACTTTCAAAATAAATGGGTCTTCCTTCCTGCATTAAAACAGCACCAATTCCATTTCCTGAGGCATCACATTCCACAATAAAGGTTTTTGTGAAGTCTGGCGTAGCTAAGACCAATGCTAGGCACATTGCCTCTTTAAGATGTTCAAAGGCCTTAGTTGCTTCAGGAGTCCATGAAAATGCATCTTTCTTCAATAATGTTGTTAGAGGTGCTGCTATTCTCCCATAATTCTTAACAAACTTGCGATAATACCCTGTTAACCCGAGAAATCCTCGCAACCGCTTTATGGTTGTGGGGACTTTCCATTCCTTAATGGCTTTAATTTTGTTAGGGTCTACCTTAACACCCTCGTGAGATACAATATGACCCAGATATTCCACCTCTTGTACTCCAGAGAAACATTTGGATGTTTTTGCATATAATTGTTTCTCCTACAATATTTTGAGCATCCTGTCAACATGTTCAACATGATCCTTCCAAGACCTGTTGTAGATTACTATATCATCAAAAAATACTAGCACAAATTTTCTAAGGAAGGGTTTGAAAATGGAATTCATCAACCCTTGAAATGTAGAAGGTGCATTGGTAAGGCCAAAAGGCATGACCAAAAATTCATAATGAACCTCATGAGTTCGAAATGTTATTTTTGGAATATCTTCAGTCTTCATTCTAATTTGATGATATCCTGAACGAAGATCCAACTTGGTAAAATAAATTTCTCCATGCAATTCATCCAATAATTCATCAATCACGGGAATGGGAAATTTATCTCTAATGGTGAGCTTATTGAGCTCCCTATAATCTGGACACATGTGGCATGATCCATCCTTCTTGTGTACCAATACTACAGGAGTAGAAAAAGTACTTTGACTAGGTTGAACTATACCCACTTGTAACATTTCTGCAATCATACGTTCAATTTTTCTCTTTTGGACATAAGGATATCTATAAGGCCTGATGTTTGGAGGAACACTTCCAGGAATCAAATTAATAGCATGATCATGATCATGAATAGGTGGGAGTCCTTTGGGAGTTTCAAATACCTTGGAATAATTGTCCAAGACTTGTTGGAGATTTGCAAAAATAGATGATTTTGATGTTGGAACTTCTAGTGTGCATAATTGTGTAATTACGCCTCGTTGTTATTTCTTTAGAAGATTTTTCATGAAATTAGAGCTTATTATCTTTCCCAACTTCCCTGCAATACCCCATAATTTGACTTCCTTTCCTTTTGAAAAAAAATTCAAGAAAAGTTCTTGAAAATTAAAAGCTACCGTCTCCAAAGATTGTAACCATTGTACTCCTAGTACAACATCAGCACCTCCCATAGGAATGGAAAGCATTGGAATATTCAATACATATTCCCCCATGGTTAGCTTAATATTATGGCACTTTCCAGAGCAATTTATAGCTCCTCCATTTGCAACCGTCACTTGACATTCTGGTGTTGGGTATAGGAAATAATTTAATTCCTTGGCTACCTTACAATGAATAAAATTATGGGTGCTACCTGAATCAATCAACACTATTACCTTTTTCTTCTTGATATGTCCTTCTATCTTGAGAGTTTGAGGAGTGGTAATTCCTGCCAATGCATTACACTATATAGTCGGACTCATTTCTTCCTCTTCTAGGGTTGGTTCCTGGTGTATATCCTCTTCTTGTTCATTTTCTTCTTCCTCTTCACAATCTATGTAAAATAATTTATTTTCAACACACTTATGACCTTTAGTGTATTTTCTATCACAACTGTAGCAAAGCCCTTTTTCTCTTTTTTCTTCCAATTGTTGTGGTGTCAACCTTGTAGGTTGTGGAAGTCTAGGAGTAGCAACACTTCCATCTTTATAGATGTGAGTGAGGTTTCCCTCTTTGTCACGCCATAATTATATTCAATTTTCTTTTCCAACCTCGGGAATGCCTCCACCAATGAATCCAAATCGAAAATGCTAACCATGTTGAATTTTATCCTCTTAAAGTGCCTATGAAGAGATCAACTCTGTCTCTGGAATATCAATTACTCATATTCAATTTCTTTTTGGAAGTCCTCAATGTGCTTCACCATTGAACCCTTTTGCTTGACATTTATCAATTGGCTAAAGAAGGTGTTCTTCTTTGTATCCTCATAATGTGCTATCATCTCCTCCGGAAAAATTGACCAAGTGACAATTTTTTTACGGGAGCAAAGCCATCGATACCATACAAATGTATTTTTTTCTAAATGTAAAGTTGCAATGCGTACCTTTTGGGTGTTTTTCACGTTATGGAGATCAAAATATTGCTCCATCTGTAGTATCCATATTACAGGATCCTTTCCATCAAACTTCCTCATATCCATTTTTGGAATATGGTGGTTCGTCCCGCCAAGATTAGAGTTTATGAAATCATGATTAACATTTATTTTGTTCTCGTCATGAGTTTCTTCTACTATCTTTTCACCATTAGGAAACATTTCTTGTATCAACTTTTTCAAAACTTCTATGTCTTCTTTTAGATCATTCTTCATGTTTTCCATGTTGTCTTTCATGTCATCCATCTTAGTTTCCATGCCAGCTTCCATGCCATCCATCTTAGCTTCCATGCCTTTCTTCAAACCATCCATCTTCGCTTCCACGCCTTTCTTCAAAACTTCCATTTCATTTTTTGTTGCTCTTTGCGAGAGAGAAATTTGGTGCACTTGCTCTTGTAATTTTGATAGATCATGTTGCAATTCTTGATCTTCATGAGTCATAGTAGAGCCTTCTGAAGGCTTATTAGGTGTTGAATTATTTTTACGGGGAATTTTTTAGAACCCAATATTGATATCTATTCTACAATATGCCCTTGGAATCAATTCAAATTGATTCTTCAAACAAGACTTATGCAATTCGTAAAAAAAATACACACCTTTTTCTTGCTTTTGAGGAACTCGATATTGAAATTGGATTATATCTTTGATTACAGCCCTTCAATATTTGAAATTCTGCACCGACGCAGCCCTCTAAATTCTCTTTCGAATGCCATAGGTCTGACCTAATTTCGATTCTCCAAGACAAAGTTATGTACAATCTCCCACAATGACCGAATTATGGACTAGTTCAGTAGAGCGAACTTGTATGACTTTCCACGTGTCATTGTTTCATCATTTGGCTCTAAAATTGATAGAAAAGAAACTAAAATATTTTTACCTGTGACCAATTTTTACGGCACTCCAATCCGATGCTCAGAGAGAGAGTTATGAGTCTTTTCCCACGATCACCTCTTTGAGATGAAATTCGGGAGCCTGAAAAAGCACTACCTTCCACAAATCATATCTCCGAAAATATTGTTAACTAAGCTCTGAAATTTTTTGACAAGTTTCCTCAGGATTTCAGCTTCGTACCCTAAAAATTTTAGATTCTGAACCTTCGTAGAAAAAAATTTATAGCGAAAATTCCACGATGACCTGTTTAGATCAGCAAAACCCTAGAATCCAAAGCTCTAATACCAAATGTTGTGTAACCAGCTCAAAAAATTGAAGAAAAGAGATATCAACGCCGTAGAAATAAGCCACTTCGAGGGGGAAACCTCCAATACATTACATGAATGAACAATTCTAGGATGATACAATTTACAAAACCTCCTTTCTATATATAGGAGTCCATGGGGCCATAATGTAATCCTAGCCGACCTAACAATAATAATTTAAGGGCACAATAATAACAATAAGGGGGTTACACTAACAAAAATAAGGGACTATACTAGTAATATAGGGACCTAACATTCATTCCATCACTTTGTCATTATATAACCCTACATTTCCATCATCATAATTGTATTTTCCAAAGTTATATTTTTCAAGTGTTTATAGTGAATTAATGATTAAAATTTATAAAAATGACATATACTTGCTAGTACATAAAAGTGGCTTGAGTTTCATGACATATGTAGGTCATTTGGAAGCTTCCAAGGCACCCTTATGTGGCCTCCAATGCTCAAATTCGAATTCCGTTCAAGATATGGAGGGAGATTTGGATAAAGGTCAAAGAGGATATGTGTCTCATCATTACCTATTTGAGTTGTAACTCTAAGAGGATATGTGTCTCATCATTACCTATTTGAATTGTAACTCTATGAGATTTTCTAGGGATCTAGGGAGAGAATAATGGACCTCCATTAATGAGGTAGCTTCTTATGTTTTTTCATAAATAGGAGAGCCTTCTCCTCTCAAAGGCTTGTGCAAAGTTTGGAGTTATGCTCAAGCTTTGAATAGAGAATTGGATTTTGGCACCATACTCATGAGTGTTCTTTCACTTGATTTGGTTTTGCTTGCATATGGAGCTTCTTCATTTTCCATCCTCATGCATCATTGGATTGTCCACCTAAATGAGTGTGAGATGGTATCATAATTTCATTCATTTCTTTATGTTTAGTTTAGTTTTCATTTCATGCTTTGTTATTATTTCCTTTATGTTCATTTACATGCTTTCATAAATTAATTTTTCATATGATCATTTTGTTTGTGTGTTGTTGCAAGTTTAGATGGATTGATCACTTTGCTTTCATTCTAGTTAAGATTGTTAGATTTCAATGTATGCTTTTCAATTCTTGCAAGAAGTTTAGATTTTGAATTCATGAAGTGTGTCATAGTTTAGATTTCCATTCATGCAAGTTTTTTTCCAATAGATTAAATATTTCTTGCTTTCCTAGATTAGATTTCATTTCATGTTATTAGCACAAATTTACTTTCTTGTCCTTAGATTAAGTTTTATTTCTACTTCCGGAAGTGTGTGGTGTGATTTATTGCTTTCTAGAATAGATTTAATTTTATGTCGATTGACATTTTTTTTCATTTAATAGATTAAGCTTTCTCTTTTGAAATTGAAAACCGATATCTAACACATATAGTACATGTGTGCCTCACAAGTCCATGGACCCCCAGGTTGATAATTTATGTTAAATAATTTAAGCAATTAAATTACCTCTACAAGAACCTAGGTCTATCAAAATTGAAACTAAATGGTTATTTATCATACTTTCCATCTCGATCATAGATGCTTGGTGATCAACTTGTTGGTTATCCAAAAAAACATAAATACATGGTACACTCTAAGCCACAACCCTCAAAATCTCTACTTCTTGTACATTGTACATTCTTGGACCGATTTCCTGCTACCGGGGAAAATGATTTTGTAAGTGGTTTTATCCACATGTCTAACACTGCATCGATCCTTCCTTAACTTCTTTAATTCTACTCTTGTTGTTCTTGTAAATTGATACTTATCAGAAATAGTAAAAGTATTTTGCTGAAATTCACCCTTCGTCATGGTGGAAAACTTTGCACTTTCTCTTCCTGGTTGATGTCCCACTAAATTCTGTCCGTTCCCTTTAAAATTTTGTTTTCCCTTCACCTTCCAAGTGGTCTTGAAATCATACTTGATCTTTGATTTCTCATGACAATACTTCAACTTCATGATGAATTCTTCCAATATTTTAGGCTCATCAAATTCTATTATATACATAAATTATTATGGGCTACATAAATTATTATGGTAGCCCACTGATATATTTTTGAATCTTTGTTTTCACATCCCTTATGTAAGGTACGTACATCAATAATTCCAATAATCGAGATGTATATTCATCAATTGACAACTTCCTAAATTTGTGCTCATAAAAATTCTTGGCCTTATTGTTGTAGTACCTCTTAGGTAGGTACTTTTCCCTAAAGCACTTCTCAAATATCCTCCAAGAAAATCTATTCTCTCTAATAACCTTTACATTCCTCAAATTTTCATACCAGATATCAAAATTTACCTTCATGCTAGATATATCCACTCTTTCTTTCATATTTTTAGAGTAATTATGGACTCTGAATTACTTCTTCATTCTTAGCAACCATGCCTCTGATTCCTCTATCTTATTCACTTCTCCATCAAATGTAGGAGGCTTCATCTTCTTAAATTATTCCAGCATAAAATATTTATCCTTCCTTTTCCACTGATAATGCTTTTTAGTGGTAGCACTAGACAATTTCTCATGAATTCTCATCCACCTCTCATTATATCCTCACTTTCCTACCTGTGATTTTTCTTGGACCTGCTGACTTCTGTACCATTAGTCCTCAACTCTTTTTTCCAAAGTCCTCAAGAATTTTGTCTAAGCTAGTAGTTGGTACCTAGTTCCTGCTGCTTCCATATTTTCAAGTCTAATAGGCTTTGTAGTATGACTACATTCACTTGAATTCTTCTCCCAGGCTCTAAGAACATTCTCATTTTCATCCTTGTAGCTACTTAACTCTTCTCTTATACTTATGATTCTATCCATCCAGTCGAGGGAACATTCTTCTCTCTCTTTCTCCTCTGACTCCTCTTGATGACCATGATGAGATCTATCAATGCTATAATGCACCATTCTGTTTCTCATTCCTTTTACTATTTTCTGTTTCATTTAGTCTCTTCTTATGTGTAATTATATTTACAATTACCTTGGTTCAACTAAACTAATATTGATAATATGTGGCTATCTGAAACACCAATTCTCAAGTTAGCCATCTTGTTAAAAAAAAATCATATAAAAATAAATAATTGAATATAGCATGTAGTCCTGTTGAGTTATACAACAACCCCCATTTATTTTTACTAAATGGGGACCCTTTAAAAATAAATAGGAAATTATTTTTTTTAATTTTAACTTAGACTAAGTATAAAATCTTTAGGAAATAAAGTTCTTTCCCTATTCACTTTGATTTCTTAGCGCGCATCACAAATCACATAGCTTACAAGCCTAACAACTTAAAATATATAAAGTCTTGTGAGCTACGATATGCGCTAAACCTTTTCTGAAGTCATATAAAACTCCCATTACAAAAGCTTTAAAAACAGCTATAAAAGAAAATCACAACGCACCTTGTAAAATGATCAACTTATATAATTCGGTAAGAGTTGCGATGAATCGGACCCGACGAATCAATAAAGCAACAAACATAAAACTTCAAGTATCCGATAAATGCATCGGCGTGATTCCTGAAGCGCATTTTTCATTTCAGGGAAAATAACTAAATGAAATATTTATTATCGTATGAAAATTGCGATGTGTGATTTGCGTAGATTACATTTTGTGAAATTTATCGGTAACATAACTAATTGAAATAGTCTCGAGTTGTGATATGCGATATTGATAGTTATTACTCAAGTGTGTGAAATAATTCATATCTAATCAACTGCATATAAGATCTAACGTTTTAAATTGATCAATAGACATTTCACATGAAGGTGTGTAAGAGATTTGATTGAAAGAAATATGGGTGATTAACGACATTTAATAGGAGCACGATTTGAAAGATTCATATCTACATCGAGCATGTTTGGAATGATTGAGTGTTGGAGTTGGGATTATATCACTTTAACTCTTTCTTTCTCTCCATTTACCTTTGAAATATTTTATTTTTTCTGTTCGCTTAAATTTAGGGAATGACGTAACGGATCAAGGATAACAAAGATGAGTAAGAAAGGCCAGGAAATTGCATAAGCATCATCTATTGAAGACTCAGATATGTCTACCTTATTCTCATATACCACCCGCAACAAGGATTGTGCTAGTTCCTCGTGGGAGGCAATGTATTAGTTTTTTGAGAATGAAAATCCAAGGGTAATAACCAAAATTGCTATAGCAGGTGCATTAGTTTCTTCATACCCGACTTGTTTCAACGTTGCATGCTCATTCATTCATAAAGTAGCAACGAGGCCTGTTGGTAACATTTCATGACTTATTCTTTCACCTAAAACTTCATCTTATCCATCATATTTCCTCATTTAACCTTCCTAAATCCCTCATATTCCTTTGAAATTGATCAATTTGATGCCATTATTGTTATTTTTACATTGGAATTAATTTTAGGAATTTTTGTGTCAAAACTAGGATTTTTCAGAAAATTACACGTTCTTGTAACTTCTTGTAATGGCTTTACATTCTGACACGTTGCATGATAGGTTGGCCAAATAAAAGACTGAGGGCTTATTCCTGAATGTACAAGGATGGTGAAAAATCTATCCACCTCAAGATTCGAAGTCCACAGGTGGTTGGTCAACGCTAGTCAACCTCATCCATGTCAGCATAAAATCATGAGTAATTAATAAACAACTTGATATTTTGCTTGTAAAAAGGGATCTGAACTAATTCAACTCCTTTGAGATATTAGTTAGGAATTTGAGGAATAGGAATAGCCTCTTTTTGTTATGTAATTCAGTGATAAATAGTTAGAAGAAAAATATTGAAGGCTAGACACAAGACATGAGACATTACGTGACAAGATTCAAACTTTGATTTATGTAATTGGTTTTCAGACTTAATACAGAGATTCAATTCTTCATGCTGTTATAGTCCATAATTTTCTTCATCTGAGTTATCTCAAGTGTGCTTGCAAAGTGTGGAGGGCCCCCACTACAGCGCTGGTACACTTTCTTTGTGTTTTTCATTTACATTTGCATATTCAGATCTTATAATACATTTCTATTCTTATGCTGCAAGTTCATGAATCAGAATTAAAATTTGTCTTTACTATTTCATTTATCATTTCTACTTAATGGTCATGGTTATAATTGAAAAATTCAACTAAGTAGTCTAACGACTAAACCTTGTAAGAGGATTTAGCTATTAGTTGACTTCAAGATTATTACCTTGCTTTATGTCTTGAATGAGTATGATTGATGAGTGTGTTGGTTTAAGACTTAGAAGAGAAAATTGATTTCAGTGTGTTAATTTAAGAATTTGGAAGAGGTTCTATGAATTGAGTCCTTGTAAGAGAACTAGAATCTCAAACACCATAAGAAATCTGTTTTTAGAAGATTAGATTTGTTTTATTTAAGGAGGTGTTCAAGTGTGTAAGGAGACAAAGAAAAATCTCTTGTAAAAGAGTATTGAATCCTATTTCAACAAACCCTCATTTAGGAAACCAAATCTTTCTAGATCTATATATTTTAGATAAGTACCTCTAAGTGTACCTACTCGGATTGATAAGAAATTAAAGCCTAATCTGCACTAGCAGATTGACCCAAACAAGGCCAAAGATCCTCACTTATACAGATATGGTTAAGTGGGTAATTGAAAACTTGAACATAGAATATAGGACATTTAAGGATTCAAAGGGAGAGAATATCGGTTCATTCAGGGTAGAAGATTTGAGAATGATGTACCACTTACCCACCCCGCAGCAGAACTATGACAAAGATTTTGTTCAAAGCTTTAGAACGAAACATCTAGACTTGATGAAAGTTATAAAAGAATGGAAGGATGACCAAGGAAATATTAAATGAGACAAACTCAGTACATACCCAATAGCACAAATTCATTCCCCTTATTGCTATGTTGCTATAATGTTATGTTGATTTATTTGCAAACCCTAATACTACTAGGTTTTATGTAGGTTGGGTTCCATTAATTAACGTAATATTCAATTATTTAATTCTGAATTGGGAAAATATCCTATTTGATAATTTAGTGAGAAGTATCATGTAGTATAGGAGTAAAAGAAGTGTTTCCTCTAGGTAAATACCCCCCTTTTACATGAGTGCCTACCATGGGATGGAAATGGATGTCCCAAGACCCTACTCCAATCCACATTTACTAGAGAGCCCTTTGGGAGTCAGGTTTTCATAGTCATTTTTACAAAATTTTCCATAGATTCATACTACCTATGCACTAGATTATATTCAATGAGAAAGCACCTAGGATTTCCAAAGAGGCTAGTACAGAATTTTTTCCTGTTGCGAGATGGTTTGCTAAAGAAATCTTCACCTATGTTAGAGTTTCAAGAGTTATGCTTCTCCCCATGTCCTACCATCTTATGTTCCTGAAAATCTACTTGCTAGAGATATTGCTTACCAACTTGTGGTAAATGGTATTTCGAAACAACGCAAATATTCTAAGAAGGCCATTTGGCCTAATTTCCCTTTACAATGAAGTACTTTTTCACTTTTTGATATTGGTCATGCCTTCAAGGAAGTTTCAAATGTTAATTTGTGGAATTTGGATGTAATGCCGAAGTGACCATATGACCCCAATGATAAAATTAAAAATTACATCATAGAGCTCAAAGTGAAGCCTTTTGTGAAAGAGGTAGATAGATTTGATGATTTCTTTCAAGGTATTGAAAAGTTTTCAGATATACTAAAGTTTTCATCTAGCCATCTCAATCAAGACGACTTGGAAGCTTTCCAAGAATATAGAAACAAGAGACCAGAAAGGATTCCTTTGGATTTATTTACTATTTAAGATGTCAACAGACCGAATCCAAGTATTATCTTGGATAATGAGGCTAAATACATGTCTGAATATGAGTCAGGGCAATCAGAACATTAATCTTAGAATTCGGATCATTCTGATAATGAATCCAAAAATAGAAATGAAAGCCCAGAAAAGGTAATTGATAAAGTAATCAAAGGGATTGAAATGCAAGAGAAAGGAGGAATTATTGGAACTAAATTTTCTTCCCAAGAAGTTCATCACAACCAAAATACACCTTATCAGACATAAAAATCTCATCCGAAGGATTTGAAGAGTGAATGGGATAAGTTTTCTAAGGCACTAAAAATGCCTGAAACAATTCCTAATATTGATCAATCTACCAGTTTTCAGACACCAGAATATTCTCAGAAATTAGTGGAAACTGCTACTCCACTACAACAAGTTCCTGAAACTCATGATCGAGAGATCATTGCAGCATACCCAAAAAAGCACATAGTTTTACAAATTGAGGAAATTCCTTCATTGGATTTCTTCTACAATCCTAATCATAAGGCTCTATTCAAGAGGAGAAAAAGGATAAGAATAGATGATATAGTATCTAATTAGACAAATGAATCTGTTGAAGTTTTATGGAAGGATCCTCTAGCTGATCTTACTAAAAATTTAACCAAGCTATCATAGTTTGTAGGGGAATATGCTACTGCTACTATTGATAATGCCACCGAGGTTGAAATGTTACTGAAGCAAAAAGAAGATAAAATAAAATATTTAGAGAGACTATTAGAGCAAGAAAATTTTGACTCCAACACGAAAATGGAATTGAAAATGTCTCAGTTTCAAAAGGATTTTGAAAGATTAAATTTTCAACATCAGGTGCAACTTATAGAAAATAAAACGCAACTGGAAGTAGAAATAAACAAATTACAAAGCCAACCATAGCTAGAGAAATTCATAAGGGAAGCATTGGATGTAAATGCTAAGTTAAAGCAACAACAAGATGTATTTTTCCAACAAGCTTCAATCACTAGCTCTTATTATGATTCAAGTGAAATACTGATCCAGCAAGTGGCTATCCAGAAACTTGAGTGGGATAAAATCAATGAACACATTCAATGGAAAGAATTAGACTCGGGAAAGAAAGCTGATCTACCCTAGGTAGATAATTTCACAAGGAAATTTTATTTAAAGATTGGGAAGAAGAACTAAGGCAAGCAGACAAAGCAACAACAAAAGCATCAAAGTTAACAATGGAAATTACTGAATCTATATGTCAACAAATTTTGATTGCTGAGCTTATCAAAGAGTCCACATCTGAAGTGCTCTCAGAAATCAAGCCGTTAGAAGAGCAATGGAAACAAAGCACATAAATGCAGGAAGAGATGATTAAAAGAGTAAATAAGTTTGATCAAGAAAGTTATTGGAATTTTCTAATAAAACCTTATCATCGGTACCAAACCCTGCAGTCGTTAACTGATTCAACAAAAAGATTGCAGCCAACACTCTCAAATGTAATATTCAAGGGACAGGTTAGATAGAGAAATTTTCATCCAACTCAACTCAAGCCATGCTAGATATTTTTCAACTTCGGGATAAAATCCAAATGGAGGATCAAAACTCATAAGTTACATTGTTACTTTATTTTCCTAGATTGTAGTTGAAGTTTGTCTTACGAGGATGGTTGTTTGAAACCTCCTTTATTTTTATGTAATAATTTATTTTTAAACATATTTAGTTTAGTATTTAAAGCATTCTCATGCATTTAGAGAAAGTTCCAGAATTTTTTCAAAAGCATTTGCAAAGAATGCACTTCTGTAAGTTTGTAAATGCTTTGACGGATTAATGGAACACATTCTGTTATCTTTTGACTTTTGAAGTTGTTTAACTGATGTTACACTATTATACTCTTTAAATTGCTTGAAAGTGAAGAGGAGCATAAAATATACTGTCAGTTTATATGAGTATGACTTTGTACATATGGTACTTATATTCACTTGTATCAAGTTTGGCTTTCTAGATTGACAGTTATCTTTTTACTTACATTATATATTTGAAATGTCATCATAAATGAATGTTAAATGCACTTCTGTACTAATATTTTTCTATGATTTCTTATCTGATATATAATCCCACATATGAATGTGATATACTTTTCACAATTCTTTTAATCAAACTATTTTGTTAAAAGAATCATCTTTACATAATTTTCATCTCTTTCAACTGTTAAATAATATTCATTACTAATAGTTGGAGAACATCTATTTAGATCGCATAAAGGAAGAAACACCCCGGGTATATAGTAGAATAGATAAGTGTTAGATAAATGCATGTGATAGATTAAAATCACTTCCCATTGAACGTCATATAAACAAACCACACCCCAAAATCATCCTTATTGGGAAATTGGTCCCTTCATCCCCATTTGGAGCCACCACACCAAACGGAAAAGAACTTGCTCTAAGGTCTGGACTGGGTGGTTTTCCCCCATGTTGTGGCAATTGAATTCCAAGGCCTAAACATTTTGGTGATAGAAGGAGGGCCAATTGTGAATGGAAAGAATATCTGATCAATCTAAAAGTCAATATAAGTGTCTCTCTCCCTTTATATCCCCTTCAACTTCCAGAAAATTAGCTAGATCTAAATCTTTAAGATTTGAATTTGAACATCCTTGTCCTAAATCTCCTAATGATACTCAACCCATAATGTCTCCTTATTTTCATAAAAATTCTCCTGAAGTTCAATATTGATAGAAAAGTTAGAGAGAGTATCCATTTCTGCTGAAAATCTTGAATCTTCTCAATCATCTGAGATTAGTATTTCATTTTCTTTACAACCTAGAAGAATATTAACTCGATTAGAAACTCAAAAGACATGAATCCTTTCTTTTTAATTTACCATCGATAATTCTTGAAGGAGAATAAAGAGGATTGAATCAGATTCAATCACCAACGAGGTCTTATCTAATAATCCACCCTATTCACCTCCATTACCTCCACTCACTTCGACAACTTCCATTCCAACAATCAGTGTTACTTTAACTAGTTCCAGTACTCAGACTATTATCCCTTCAACTAGTTCTAACACTCAACCTACCTCTTCTTCGACTCAAACTCAATCCATCACATCCACCCAAGGACAAATGGTAGTCTAGGTACCTCCCTCAAATTTACAACCATGGAACAATACAGGGGCTGTACAAATGCCCGATCATCTTCATCCTCTCCCAAAATACCCTGAAAGATGGTTACCTAAATTTAATCCAGATGATGGTCTTCCAGTTGAAGAACACATTCATAATTACATGTTAGCCATTAATTTAAAAGAGGTATTTGAAGAAGATTGTGTTGTAAGATTATTTCCATAGACTCTCATAGGATCCGTAGGATTTTGGTATTTTTCATTACCTTCCCACTCTATAACTAGTTGGAATATGTTCAAAGAATAATTTTTAGCTAAGTTTGGAGATGACAGAACCACTGCATCTCTCATTAATGATTTATCAAATTTAAAGGCTAAAACAGGGGAGAAAATAAAATATTTTAATTCAATATTTAATAAATTTCTCAATAAAATTCCTGCTACAACCTTTCCTGGTGTAGAAGTTCAAATTGAGTGGTATATTTTGTCTATCCCATCCAATATAGCCATTTTTTTTAATAGAGAAAAACTGCCTACACTCGCAGAAAATATGAAAGAATCTTTATTTGTAGAGAAACACATAATTTCTCTTGAAAAGAAGAATTCCCAAGAATATAGGAAATCAAAGAAAGTATCCTTCAAAGATGATTCAAAAAATAAGCCATCTAAAGACCCTTTTGATGTAGAAGTTAGTCAGAAAGTTTTAAAGACTATGAAAAATGAGATGACGGATATCAAGAAACAAGTTGTTGAAAGTTCTAGTTCAAAAAATAATTTAAAACCCTTCAAGAAAAATCAATCTTCTAATTCTCAACCACCGAATATCATATCTAATGCTAAGTTTGATCAAGATATAGATGAAGAGAAAACAAAGGAAGAAGAAAATGAAGAAGAAGTTGAACTAAATGGAATATGGGATTTTATCCTACGAAATGAGGAACAACAAGAAGCCTTGCCTGTTAATATAAGAAGAAAAAATACTACTGAAGCAACACAGCCAAATCAGAAACAAAAGAATTCAACGTCTGCTAAAGATAAAACAGTGAGTAAAAAGTCTACTTCTAAGGCTACACAAACAAACCCTGCTATTTCAGATACTCCACCTACATAAAAAACAATGGTATTCTCTAACATTATTGAATATAATGTAGTTGAGGATATGAAAAAGATGAGGGAAAACCTTTCAATTCACGAACTTGCTAAGTTAAAGCAGCAACATAAAATCTTACTTAGGGATTTAAATGCAGTTCTTGCTTCAGCCTTACCCGCTCCAGTAGTAGTCCAAGCTACTAATCAAATGGGTAAACCACCTTCTCCTTCAGCTAAAATAGATGCTATAGATTTGATTATGATAGGTGACCGATCCATCTCTCATACTCCATTTCTTTTAACCTACCATATCTATAATAAAAATGTCCATAATTATTTAATAGGCTTCCTATAATATCATGCCAAAATAAGTATGTGCTAAGTTGAACATAACTCCTTAGATTTCCCCTGTTCATGTAGTACAACTTGATAGAACTAAAGTAGAGGTTGTAGGAGAAATAAATTATGTTTCTATCAGGTTGTCATCAAAACCCAAGGTTGCTCAGATAATTGATATATTGGTGGGCTTATATTTCTGAGTTTTATGGTTTAGTGTTAAGTAGATACTGGTCTGAAAAGCTCCATGGATATTTTGCAATAGACTGGTCACATATGTGGCTACCACACAATGAAAAACCAAATCAAATCCGGGTAGACCGAGAAAAATTCATGAAGCATACAGTCACTGATCTTGAAGGGATAAACGAGCCAGTAGCATTCAATAATAATATTATTGGAAACTATTCTGCATAATCATTTCTTGGAAATTTTAATGCTCAACCATCACCTTTTTTTGATAATGCAGTTATCTCTCAAATCGAGAATTTTTCCCAGACAGATACTTCGAAATGTAAAAATTTTGTAGATAAACTAGTAGTTAATTATTTATTTTGGATGCTTTATTTTGATGGCTCTAAATTTGAAGATGGTGTAGGAGCTAGATGTATTTTAATAAGCCCAGAAGGAGAAAAAACCATGTTAGCCTGCAGACTTGAATTCGATTGCACAAAGAATATAGCAGAATACGAAGCATTAATCCAAGGTTTGTACAAAGCAATTGATCTCAACATCAAATATCTAAAAGTCCTAGGAGATTCAAAAATAATTGTTAAAAAGGTAAGAAATACCATCCATTATCATTATGGGCATTTAAAACATTACCAATCATTAGTCCAAGAATTTACCATTCATTTCTTAGCCTTCAATATTTATTCCATACCTAGAATACAAAATGCTAGTGCAGATTTATTGGCTAATGTAGCATCGAAATTAATTCCATCTCAAGAATTTAGTCTCGATAGATTTTCCATTTTCCATTGAATTGATTTTTAGACCATCTATTCTTGAAAATATTACCAATTGGAGAGTATTTAATAATGATTCAGATATTATAGATTTCCTTACATCTGAAGGATCTCATGATAGTCAAATTTTAGAAGAAAATGAACATGACACTCAGATAAATGATGAATTAGATGAAAATCCAATTCCTAAGTTAGTTGTCAAATTAGAAGACATTTATGATCTAAAAGATATATTTAAACGAGGTACTAACTCTAAAACTCAAATTTCTACCTTAATATTTGAGTTAGTAAATCTCAAAACTAATGATAAACCTTAAAATGTCAATTTAGGTCTTGGTCTATCTTATGATGAAAGAATATCATGTGTCAAGTTATTAAGAATGTACAAAAGTGTTTTTGCTTGGGATTACACTGATCTTAAAACATAGCACACTTCTGTAATTCAACACACTATTCCTATGATTTCATATGAGAAACCTATACAAAAAAGTTGAGGAAAATTCACCCGAATATTGAAAATCAAATAAAAAAAGAGTTGAATAAAATCCTCAAAGAAAAGATCATCTTTCTAGTTAGAAATTCTAAATGGATTTCAAATTTAGGTTCTTGTCAGGAAGAAAAATGGTGATATTAAGATTTGTATTGATTTTAGGAATTTAAACAAAGATTGTCAAAAGGATAACTTTCCATTACCAATTATGGAACAAGTACTGCAAACAGTAGTTGGTTCTGAACCTATGCCTTTCCTAGATGGATTTTCAAGATATAACCAAATCCTAGTACATCTAGATGACAAATTAATGACTACATTTATGACTAAGTGGGGAATTTATGCCTATCAAAAGATTCCATTTGGGTTAATTAATGCAGGTGCCACTTTTTAGAGAGACATGGACAAAGATTTTAGAGGACTCATCAACAAATCAATGGTTATTTATCTAGATGACATTACAGTCTTTTCTAGACAAGCAACCAATCATGTGAATTAGCTAAAGCAAGTCTTTGAGCGATGTAAAAAGTATGTAATTTCATTAAACCCAAAGAAGTCATATTTTGCTTTAGATGAAGGAATTTTTTTAGGATTCATCATGTCAAAGAAAGGTATATATATTGATCCTCAAAAAATTGAAGAGATTAAAATAGTTCCTTTTCCTCATAACAAGAAAAATATGTAGTCATTTCTTGGACAGATAAATTTTGTAAAAAGATGTCCTTGACTTTTCACAAATAGTTTTACCTTTGCAAACCATGATTAAGAAAAATTCAGTCTTTAAATGGGGACATAACGAAAGAGAAGCATTTGATTTAATCAAACAATCCATTATCAATGCTTCATTCCTGACTACCCCCAATTTTCTTGATCCTTTTACTTTATACACCTTCTCATCAAATACATCTTACGCCATTGTTCTAACACAACTTAATGACCAATAAATTGAAGCACCAATATCATGTTTCAGTTCCAATTTACAAGGCACATAACTAAATTATTCATCTGCAGAGAAACAAGCATTTTCTATATTTAAAGCTATAAAAATTTTTAGGCCTTTTCTCCTTAAAACTCACACCAAAATAATAGTTCCATTCTCTGTAGTGAGACAACTATTGACGCAAAGAGAATTAGGAGAGAAAATAACTAATTGGGTTACTGCTTTACAAGAATATGATGTAGAAATTAGACCTTCTAAAATTGTTAGAGGTCAAGGTTTTTGCAGAATGTTAAAAAGAGCATCCAATTTATCATCAGAGGAATATTCAGATACTAATGTGAAAATATTAGAGGTAAGCCTCAACGATGTGCAATCTCAATACGCTGATCTTAAGTTTTACTAGAAAAATGGATATGCCCCAACCCAACTCAATTATAAAACAAAACGTTCTTTGAGATTAAAGGCCAAGAAGTATGAAATCATCAATGGCATATTGTTTAGAAGAAACTTTGATTCTGTGTTATTAATATGCTTAGAGAAAACATAAGCAGATAAAGTTTTGCAGGAACTCCATGATGGACCAGCTGTAGGATATTTTGGAGGAAATACAACAACACAAAATCCTACATGCAGGTTACTATTGGCCTACACTTTTCAAATATGCTCATGAATATGCAAGAAAATGCAAAGTTTGTCAAAGTGCATCTGGAAGACAAAGGAAACCAACCTTACCATTACAACCAGTTAATATCGAGAAACCATTTTAACAATGGGGATTAGATATAATCGGTGAGATCATTATTAAATCTTCCAAACAACATAAATATATTCTCACAACTACAGATTATTTAGTAAATATGTGGAGGAAATTACACTAAAGGTATCCAACTCTGAGAATATTATTGATTTCATTGATCAGTTTATCATAAATAGGTTTGGTTTACCTACTGCTTTAATGTTTTATAATGCATCTTATTTCTTAGGAGCTGCTATGATATAATTTGCAATCAAAAGAGGTTTTAAACTTAAGTATTATGCAAATTATTATTCGCATGGAAATGGTTTAGCATAATCCACAAATAAAAGCCTTATTAGAATCATCAAATGAACCGCTGATCAAAATCAATGAAATTGGCATAAGTCATTAATATTTTCTCTTTGGGTAGATCGAATAACTGAGAAGGTATCCATTGGCACTTCTCCATTCAATCTTGTTTATGGAAAAGAAGTTGTTCTTACGACCAATGTAGTTATTCCTTCTCTTTTCTTAATTCAATTTATTGATGAATCTCCTTCTTATTTCTTACAAGTAAGACAATTTCAAATTCTTAAGCTTGAAGAAGAAAGAGAAAAAGCTAAAGTTACTCATGCACATCATCAACATATAGTAAAAGCTTCATTTGATTCAACTTTTGTCACTCCAAAAAACTTTCAAATTGGTGATCTAGTATTGAAATGGGACAAAGCACATGAGGAAAAAGGTAAACACACCAAATTTCAAAGATTGTGGTTAGGTCAATTTCAAATCATTGTAGAAATAGGCCCATCAACATTTTTATTGCAAGATCTATTAGGCAAAAGAGATTCTTTACCTATTAATGGGCAGATTTTAAATAAATACTTTTCGTAGGAAGTAAACCCTTCTATTCCTTGTATACCATTGTATTTTCTTTTCCATTAGGAAAATAAAAAGTTGCGTAGCATTGATTTTTGGCTTTTCAAAATAAATATCTCAGAAATTCTTTTTGATTTATCACTTATAGAAATAATAAATGTTAAGGAAACAATCAAAATATTAGAAAGTCAAAAAGATTATATTTTACTGAAAGATGCAATTTCACTGAAGTTATTAATTCTCTGATGAAATCTCATCTTTATAAAGCATGGATATTCTGTTGCCAGTCAAGAAAAGAATCTTTAACACAGTAAAGATTCTTTTACAAAGAAGCAACCTTAAAACTCAAAAAATTATCGTCCAGAATCCTCAAAAGGAACAATGATTCACCCCATCTGGGAAAATTGATCAATTTTAAGAAAGAAATTCAAAAATCATGATAAAAAACTTAGAATATAATAAGTCTCATCACGAGCTTGTTTACCATGTTCATGGGAAATAGTTGAACTGACATTACCAATACTACCTACCAAAACAGGGTAATGACTTGAGATTATATCAAGAGGACAAGGGGTCTCATCAAGATCCAGCTTGATTAGTTTAATTATAACAAGTGAATGGAGTTGTCGATATTTGGTCACAAAGCCAAGACAATGGATTTTAAGTAAATAAAAATACAATAGAAAATATCTGCAAAAAAAGAAAAACAAGTTCCAAAAGAGATCAAGTATATAAAGTTGGAATTTATTTTTAAAAATTGTAAGAAAGACTGGATGGGACAATGAATCATTACTGGGTAAAAGTTAACCCCACCAAAAGCTTAAAATGCCTATTGGATCAGAGGCTCTACCTGTGATAAAAGAGTATATATTTATAAAGCTAATCTGAAAGAGCCACCTGCTTTATCTTTTTGAACTCAGTAAAGACTGATATAGATACTCATACTTTTATTTTTTAAGAAGAATTCTTATGAATTATAATTAAGAGAGATTTTATTGCTTAGTGAAATATTATTTAATGAAATTCATTCCTACAACTATTTTTATTTTGAAAATGTTTTTAGAAATTTCAAAAAAATTATCTGAGATAGCTAGTTCTCCCAAATGAATCGCCAATTGTTGTGCTATACAACACCCCCCATTTATTTTCAATAAATGGGGACCCTTTAAAAATAAATAGGAAATTTATTTGTTTAATTTTATCTTAGCCTAAGTCTAAAAACTTTAGGAAATAAAGTTATTTTCCTCTTCACTTTGATTCCTTAGAGCTCATCGCAAATCGCATAGATTACAATCTTAAACAACTTAAAACGTATTAAGTCTTGCAAGCTACGATATGCGCTAAACCTTTTAGAAGTTATATAAAACTCTACAAAATCTTTAAACACCACTTTAAAATAAAATCACATTGTACCTTGTAAAACGATAAACTCATAAAAAATTCGGTAAGAGTTGCGATAAGTCGGAACCAACGAATTAATAAAGAAACCATCATAAAAATTCAAGTATCTGATAAAGCGCTTCGACATGATTTCTTAAGCGCACTTCACATTTTGCAGCAAATAAAAAAATGCAAGTTTTATTACCGTATGGAAATTGCGATCTACGATTTGCGCAGATCGCACTTCGCGAAATGCACCAGTAATAGAAAACATAACTAATAGAAAGCGTTTTGAGTTGTGATATGCGATATTGATAGTTATTACTCAAGTGTGCGAAATTATTCAAATGCAATCAACCAGATATAAGATCCAATGTCTTAAATTGATCAATAGACATTACATCTAAAGGTGTGTAAGAGATTTGATTGGAAGAATTATGGGTAATTAATGAAATTTAATAGTAGTAAGGTTTGAAGGATTCATATCTACTTTGAGCGTGTTTGAAATGATTGAACACCGGATTTTTTATTATATCAGTTTTAAATCTATCCTTCTTTCCATTTACCTTAGATCTAAAGTTTGCTCTGTTTACTTGAATTCAGGAAACCACTTGACAGAGCAAGGATAACAGGGATGAGCAAGAAAGGAAAGGAAATTTCCCAAGCCTCATCTACTGAAAGCTCGGATATGTCTCCCTTATTCTCAGATACCACCTGAAACAAGGACTACAACAATTCCTTGTGCGTGACAATGTATTAATTTTTCGAGAAAGAAAATCCAAGAGTAATTATCAAAGTCCCTACAATAGGCGCATTAGTGTCTTCAGACCTAACCCATTTCGACGTTTCATGCTCATTCATTCATAAAGTAGCAGTGAGGCCAGATATTCTCCCCTATACAAATATGGTTAAGTGGGTAATTGATCACTTGAACATAAAAGATAGGACATTTAAGAATTCAAAGGACAAGAATATCAGTTCATTCACGGCTAAAGATGTGAGGATGATGTACCACTTACCCACCCCGCAGCAGAACTATGACAAAGATTTTGTCCGAAGCTTTATAGAGAAACATCCAGACCTGATGAAAGTTATAAAGGAATTGAAGGATGACCAGGGCAAGCTTAAACGAGGCAAACTCGGTATGTACCCAATATCGCAAATTCGTTCCCCCTATTGCTATGCTGTTGGAATGTTGTGTATATGATTTGCAAGGCATGATACTACTAGGTTTTCTATAGAATGGGTCCCGTTAATCAACGCAATCGTCAATTATTTAATTATGAATTGGGAAAATATCCTATTTGATGATTTGGCCAGAAGTATCATGGAGTATAGAAGTAAAAGAAGTGTTTCCTCTAGGGAAATAACCCTCTTTTACATGAGTGCTTATGTCATGGACACAATTTGCTTTTGTTCCAGTTTTCCTACTATGGGATGGAAGTGGACGACCAAAGACCCCAGTCCAATCCACATTTATCACAGAGCCCTTTCGGAATCAGAATTTCGTCTACATTTTTATAAAATTTTCCATAGAGTCATGCTACCTATGCACATAATATATTCAATGAGAAAGCCCCTAGGATTTCCAAAGAGGCTAGTACAAACATTTTGCCTGTTGCTAGATGGTTTGTAGAGGAAATTTTTACTTATGTCAGAGTTTTCGGAAGTTATGATTTCCCCCACGCCCTACCATATTATGTTCCTGAAAATCTACTTGCTAGAGAGATTTCTTACCAGCTTGTGGTAAATGGTATTTCGAAACAACTCAAAGACGCTAAGAAGGCCATTTGGCCTAATTTCCTTTTGTAGTGCGATACTTTTGCAGTTTTTGATATTGGTCATGCCTTCAAGGAAGTTTCAAATGTTAATTTTTTGAATTTGGATGTAAAGCCAAAGTGGCCATATGAACCCAATGATGTGATTAAGAATTACACCACAGAGCTCAAAGTGAAGCCTTTTTTGAAAGAGAGAGATAGATTTGATGATTTCTTTCAAGGTATTGAAATTTTTTCAGATGTACTAAAGTTTGCATCCAGTCAGCTCAATCAAGATGAATTGGAAGCTTTCCAAGCATACAGAGACAAGAGAATTGAAATGATTCCTTTGGATTTATTGACTACTGAAGATTCCAACAGACCAAATCCAAGTATTAGCTTGGATAATGAAGTTAAAGACATGTCTGAAGATGAGTCAGGGCAATCAGAAGATCAATCTCAAAATTCGGATCATTCTGATAATGAATCTGAAAACAGAAATGAGATCCCAAAAAAGGTATTCGATCAAGTAATCAAAGAGATTGAGATGCAAGAGAAAATAGGAATTAATGGAACTGAATCGTCTTCCCAAGAAGTTGAGCACAACCAAAATATACCTGATCAATCAGAAAAATCTCAGCCAAAGGATTTGAAGAATGAATGGGAAAATTTTTGAAGGCACTGCAAACATCACAAACAAATCAGAAAGCTGATCAATCTACCAAATTTCAAATGTCAGAACATTCTCAGAAATTAGTGGAAAATTCTACTCCACTACAACAAGTACCTGAAACTTATGATCGATAGATCATTCTGGCCTACCCCACAGAGCAGATAGTTTTACAAATTGAAGAAATTCCTTCACTAGATTTCTTCTACAGTCCTAATCATAAGGTTGTAGTCAAGAGGAGAAAGAGGAGAAGAATAGATGATGTAGTCTCAAATCTTACAAATGAATATGTTGATGTTCTATGGAAGGATCCTTTATCTGATCCTAATGAACATTTAACCAAGCTATCACAGTTTGCAGGGGCATATGCTACTGCCACTATTGATAAGGCCACTGAAGTTCAATTGTTACTATAATAGAGAGAAGAAAAAATAAAAGATTTAGAGAGACTGTTAGATAAAAAAAAATCTAACTCCAGCAGGCAAATGGAATTGAAAATGTATTAGTTTCAAAAGGATTTTGAAGATTAACTTTGCAGCATCAGGTGCAACTTACAAAAAATAAAACACAACTAGAAGTAGCAATAAACAAATTACAAAGCCAACCACAACTAGAGAAATTCATAAGGGAAGAATTGGATGTGAATGCTAAGCTAAAGTAGCAACAATAAGTATTTTTCCAACAAGATTCTATTACTAGCTCTTATTATGATTCAAGTGAAATCCTGATCCAACAAGTAGCTATCCAGAAACTTGAGTGTGAGAAAATTGAGAAGAAAATCAATGAACACATTCAATGGCAAGCATCAGACTTAGGAAAGGAAGCTGATCTACCCCAGGTAGATAAATTTCACAAGGAAATATTATTTAAGGATTGGGAAGCACAGTTAAGGCAAGTTGACAAAGCAACAAAAAAAGCATCAAACTTAACAAAGGAAATTACTGATTTTGTTTGTGAACATATTTTGAAAGATGATCTTATCAAAGAGTCTACATCTGAAGTGCTATGAGAAATCAAGCTGTTGGAATCACAATGGAAACAAAGGACATAAATGCAGGAAGAAATGATTAAAAAACTAAATAAGTTTGATAAAGAAAATTATTGGAATTTTATGATCAAAACTTATCATCAGTACCAAACCTTACAGTCATTAACTGATTCAACAAAAAAGTCACAACCAGCACTCTCAAACGAAATATTCAAGGGCCAAGTCAGATCGAGAATTTTGTAGCCAAATCAACTTAAATCCATGTTAGATATTTGTCAACTTCAGGATCAAATCCAAATGGAGGATCAAAAATCATAAGTTATGTTGTTACTTTATTTTCCTAGAATGTAGTTGAAGTTTGTCTTACAAGGATGGTTGTTTGAAACCTCCTCTATTTTTATGTAATAATATATTTTTAAACATATTTTAGTTTATTATTTAAAACCTTCTCATGCATTTAGAGAAGGGACAAGAAATTTGTCAAAAACATTTGCAAAGAATGCACTTCTATAAGTTTGTAAATTCTTTGATGGATTAATGGAACATAATCTGTTATCTTTTTACATTTGAAGCTGTTTAACTGATGTTGCACTATTGTACTCTTTAAATTGTTTGAAAGTGAAGGAGCAGAAAATCTACTGTCAGTTTATATGAGTAGGACTTCATACATATGGTACTTCTATTCACTTGTATTAAATTTTTCCTTCTAGATTGACAATTATCTTTTTACTTGCATTATATACTTGAACTGTTATCATAAATGAATGCTAAATGCACTTATGTACTAGTATTTGTCTATGATTTCTTATCTAATATATAATCACACACATGAATGTGATATACTTTTCACAATTCTTGTAATCAAACTATTTTGTTAAAAGAATAATCTTTACATAATTTTCATCTCTTTCAACTATTAAATAATATTCATTACTAATAGTTGGAGGATATTTCTTTAGATTGTGTAAAGGAATAAACACCCCAAGTATATATTAGAATAGATAAATGTTAGTTAAATGTATGTGATAGATTAAAATCATTTCCCATTGCATGTTATATAAGCAAAACACACCCCAAAATCATCCTTATTGGGAAACTGGTCCCTTCATTCCTAGTCGGAGCCACCACACCAAGTGGAAAAGGAATTACTCTAAGGTCCAGACTAGGTGGTTTTCCCCCATGTTGTGGCAATGGAATTCCGAGGCCCCAACACCTCCTTGGTCATATTCGTAGTTCTCACCTCATTTTTCAAACTTGCCACTTTTCCAATATTGTTGATGGTGAATAGTTTTGACAATGCTTAATACATTTCTTGAGCATGATCAATGTTTTA